>JAAGKR010013775.1:0-13197 GCA_011419295.1 Clarias macrocephalus
TTGATCTTAGCCAAAAGGCCGAGAAGCGATACCGAAAACAGCCAGCAACAAACGGGGTCATTCTACAGATCGGTAATCCCGAGGAAGGCAAATTCCAAATTTCTCTTAATATTGTATAAACAATCTAAATGAATTATGAAAAAGATATTATTTATACTGAAATTATCAGGCAAAAGAGGCTATTTAAGTGAAACACGAGAGAAATTATCATTAACGCGCACAGCAGCCAATCAGAGGCCAGCATACAAAATTCTCCTCAGTACAAACTCACACTGGTTTAGAAAGTAGTTTTCAAAACAAACGTTTAAAGTGGAGTAAAATAATTTGACTGCTAACAACCAACACTGCAAACTAAATGTAGGGGAATCAAAAAGAAGTTAAACTTCAGTTGAATTATAGAACATTGCCTCTCAGTGACCAAATGTGGTATTGCAGGAGCAAACAATCAAGAAAAAATGAAGGCAAACCCCTAAAAAGGTTTAAGTTCATATGTTTATCATCTGCTCTTCTATGTAAAACTTTTCTACGAGGATTTCTTGGTAAGAAGAAAAAACAATTATGCAATTTAAATTGTAGGAGGTTAGAATCATCAAAACAGGCACTTAATGCAAAATTTCACAAAACAATTGTAGTAATTACCAAGAAAACCTTTTTTTGTCGTAGTGCAAAACGTTACCATAAAAAAGACAAACAGTTATTTAAAACACAAACCTTATACTCAGTTCTAAATTTACTGAAAAGGAAAAGAAGTGCATCGTTACCACATGCGTCACTGAAGCGCCATTTTCCAGCAGTGGTTCATACAGGCCTGCTCGCTCATATACAGCGTTGGATAACTTTATTTATTCAGAAAGTGCAGCGTTTCCCACCAAAATGCATGAAATTACATTCATCCAAAATCATGAAATAAATAAATTTGTCACACGTACTCAAAGGACAGCCTTGCGTGCGCGAAAAATTAACGGATAAAATTATGAATAAGAAGGGAAAAAACAATCATTAAAGTTTACCTCACTTAATACTTGCATCTTTTTTATACTTGCAACTACTCTTCTTATTAGTCATTGTATGCCAAAATTTATGAAAACAGTCTTTCGCCGAAAATTGCAATCACCTGCTGCGACAGAATCCAGATCAGCTCCACAACAGAGCCACCTAGTGGTCAGTCTTACCGGGGAAAAATAAAGACTTGCTCACGATGTCCAAACTGTTTTTAAAATTTCCTCAATACAACAACCCTGGACCTCGAAGCCCATCTGTCCTGCACATTTTTATGTTTTCTCAGCTCTCAGCACAACTGATTTGACTAAGTAATTAACAGCTCTTTATAAATTAATGTGGGTGTAATAGAACAGAGAAAACACTAAAATATGAAGGGTTAAGAAATACTTCTCTAAGAACAACTTCAACTCAGAGAACTGTTTAATAGCTGATTATTTAATCAGGTGAACTACAAGTAAGGAAAATGGTTTGAATTGTGAGACAATGTGTACTCTAGCACCAGGCCTGCGAAGCTTGTGATTAACAAAGAGGTTTATAGCGTTACTTTTGTCTCTCTGTCCCCTAAATGAGACCTGGCCACTCTTAACCTTTGTCAAACTATTTATGTTCAAATATTCAAAATTGTTAGAATTATTTTATATATAAAGGAGTTATTTCTACTCTCTTGCTCTCTTCCTCATAGATCTGATATAACGTGTTAAATCTTTCCTGCTGCTATCTTCCTGTCTCCTCTTGCTCCTCTGTGTGTTCTTAAAGATGTGAACGCTCCCACGCTCACCTTCCCATTCTTTCTTTATGTCTCCCCCTTTATCTCTCTCTATCTCTCTCTGTCTCCTTCTCCCCTAACTCGAGCCAACATCTTGTGATCCTTCTCTGGACGAACACTTCTCTGTCTTCCTCTCCTTTGATTCTTCAGGATCTCACCAGGACATTTATATATTTACAGTGGTTTATGTTCTTTGTAGTAACATATGTCAGTAGCACAGGCGTTTGGTCAAACATATAAAAGCCCCATCTTTTGCTGTTAATAAACAGAACTTTCAGACAGACAGACCGAGCAACTCGCTTGTTCTACTACGAAACTTTAAAAACTTTACAAAAATGTAAATAAAACATTTGGTTCACATACATTTTCTACATTCAGTATCAAACTTCAAAGTATAAAAAAGATTCACAAGTTATAAGTGAAACTACTGAGCTTCATTACAGTGTGCTAGCTTGACTTATGCAGCTGCAAAAAACAAAAAAGAAAAGAAGTAAATTAATTATAAGCACCTGAACCATCTGTGAAAACAAGAACATTTCATTTTTAAAAAATAGCAGTACTACACAGTTTAAACATCTGTTGTACCTTAATAGATCAGGATGGTATTCTACACATAATAGATCTGCTTTTACTTGCAAATATAATTTGGACAATAAACAAAGATACCTTTACACATGTCTATGTCTACTGTAAGGTAATCTTCCACCCAATGGTTTAATCCATTCCAGAGGCGAGTTCTTAAGGAGAAAATTCACACTGCGAAAAGCGTTGTATGTATAGTCCCAAGTCCTGTATACTGTTGAGTGTAAATGCAGATAATCATATTTTTAGCATATAAAACATTGACAAACAATGAAAACATTTAGTAAATGGAGTGCTTTCTTATTTGCATGCAGTTAAATCTGCGCCATAAATGAAATCAAACCTTATGAGCAGTTCTGGGCCAGATTACATCACAACAGCCAGTGGTTTTTGGGACAAATATCGCGCTTTTTCTCTGAAAATTGGCGTGGGTATATGCATCACTCAACAGTGCCAGAGTATGTGGGGGACATAATGTACCATAATGCACCTATAATGCACCCTCGCAAAACATGACTGCATGGATTACTGAAACAAAAAGCCAAGTACACCATGAAAACTGAACCTTCATGGATGTCTGGACAGTATGAATAATAATTCATGAAATAATTACATCACTGATTACATTAAAGTTGATCAGCTTATTTTTAGCTTTAACCTTTTAACGTTTTCTAAAAACTCTTAATCAGTCAACAACAGGTACTAACGCTAGTATGAAATAGAAAGTAAACCTCACTTCTGGTTATAGCAAATAAAATCTCACATTTTATCCTGACCGCTGTGTAGTCTGTATACTATAGACTCTCGACCAATCAGAATGCATAACTGTTGGTGTAACAACAGAAACTAGTCAAATAATAATATGAATAATTGAATCACTCAGTGTTTTTATTTTATATGAAATACGAATTACAGTGGTACCTCAGCACATTAACACCCCATCTCATAAATTCTCGCCTTAAGACCTAAAATGTAGCAAGAAATTTGCCTCGGCATTTTAAAATATTGCACGTACTTCCGGTTGGATATACCTCTGGTAGACAATCAAAATCAAAACCTGTTTGTGTCAGTGGAAAGCCAACACATCCAGTGAGCCAAGCGAAGTGAGTTTGAATGTTTGTAACACTCGTATTAATTAACCAAGACTGCATAAACTTTTATCTCATCTGCTGGTGTTAACGAAACCAAAGAGCATTAAAGACACACAAACACTCAATATACCAAAACCAAACGTGTCTTGTACAAAACAGACACTGCAGTGCACAAAATACGTCCATTTACAACTATACAAAATTTTGTTGTGTATGTGAATGGATGTATAGTCCCAAGTCCTGTATACTGTGTGAGTGAGTGCGTGAGGGTGCAGGAGTAATGTATAGTATCGGCCTTACAGGCTTTACGAGACAATCCGAGAGCACGACGATGAAAACAATTGTTGTCCTGTGATACTGTCCCAGTGAGTAATCCAACAGATTCTAAATGTATAAAAACGGCATATTAAAAAATGGTCAGCAGCTTTATAAAAACCCGTTATGTACAAGAGCTGTGTTACATGCCATCAAGGACAGTATCAAAAAGTAAACAGAACCACTTTCTGTTTTGTTCTTAAAGCAGCCAGTGCCAAGAGGAATCATAAATGAAGGTTAAGTGAGGTTTAATATCTATTTATTTCATATTGTACTTCATTTTCATGCCTTCTCTAAATGTTTAGATTGCTAAACAAAATAAATAATGTCAAAATATAATCATCCTGTTGCAAAATTGCTAATATTGGTACGATTTTTTCACTGGCTGGAACGGATTATCTGCAATTTCGTTATTTCCCACTGTGTTTCGCAATACAACATTTCAACCTAAGAAACACCTAAGAATATACTTGCCAGCCTGTTCCACTGGCTACCACTGCATTACCGGCCAGCAAAAAAAAGTGGTTTACTACATGCAACAAACATCAAATACAAATATAGTATTAATATTTATTTATATTCATTTCACATTTCATAAACACTACCTTTACAGTAGGCACTAGCCATGATGGGTGCATCACATCATCTTACATCTTACTCTGATGCACCCACCACTCTGAAACAGGGTAAATCTGGACTCATCAGACCACATGACATTTTTATAGTTCTCCAGTCATTTCGTTTGGTCCCTAGCAACCTGTTTCTGACATTTTCAGAAATTTCTTAAAGCTACACAGCAGTTTAGTCCAAATCCCTTAAGATCTCCTTGCACTGTGCATGTGGAAATACTCTTACTTTCTCTATTAAACATAGCAATAAGTTTGACTCTATTTTTTTTTATTTGATTTAACCAAACTATTAAGTGATCTCCAATAATATTAATCACTATTAATCAATATGGCACATCAATTTTCAGGGGAATCTTATTTCACAAGGTGGATTAGAGTGGGTGTCTTTAGTTTTAGTGTATACTTACAGTACATATGTACACAACGTATGGATTTTTTTAGTAACTCCAAAATATATATATAAATATATGCAGGCTAAGATGAGGACATTTTGTAGATAATAGAATAGCCAAGTAATAATGTAAAAGAATATAAAAAATAAAATCAGTCTGTGGCAAGGTCCCATCCAGGTTTCTTGTCACAGAAGCCCTGAAACACCTACAGATTTTATCTGTAGTATGTTATGTACTGTAGTTGGTTATTATGACTATAGACAATATCAAAGCATGAGGTGACTTTCTGGCTTTTCAGTGAAATATGCTTATTTTATCCATTAACCTTTCAATCTTTTCAGCATTAATTTATGTGCATGATGTACATGAAGTTTTATTGTGACCTGACTTCTCAGTTATTGGGCAAATTTGCATATGAGCAAATATGATTCACATTTCAGCAGTTACTTTATTCTTTTGTTTGCCAAGTCATATAAGGAGCATAAGAAAAATTATTTTTTAACTAAAACTGTGACCATGACTATATCTTCAGTGCTACTAAACCTTTCCTTTGTGCATTAAAGAAACTTGTTGGATGTATTAACACTCTTCACAGTATAAATAATCTCAGGGGACTGATACCTTGAGGAAATAACAGGGGTGATAAGGTTTATATTAATTTAAAAACAAATAATAGTTAAATAAAAACAGAAGACATAAACCCAAATAATATTTTATACCAATTAGGAAGCAGCAATCCACATCTACATGAACAAATGCCACAGGTTCTGACTTCAGTACAGTGAATATCAGGAGAGAGCGCAAACGCAGTCCTTCACTACCAGAAAATATGCAGTCGAGACATGAGCCCTGGCAACTTGCAATGGCCACTGTGGACTGCAGACAATTGCCGCACCTCATTCGTCAAGAGTCTACAGTGTCTACAGTAACCGTAGACTCTTGGTCAATCACAAGGCCGAACTGTCTATAGTAATCTAGACCATAGAACTGTAGACTACCAATCAGATGCGCTATGCAAATGGGCAGCAACCGAGCGGTGCGCTCGCGCTCCTCATTGGCCGAGAGTCTACGGTTACTGTAGTCTCTTGGCCAATCGCGAGGCCGAACTGTTTACAGTTCTAGACCGTAGACTAGCGGAAGCATAACTGTGGGCAATTCCACATGGGGACCGGCAACGTGCAATCGCCACTGTAGACGGTCGCGGCACCTCGTTGGCCGAGAGTCTACGGTGTCTACAGTCTTGCCCAATCGCGAGGCCGAACTGTTTAGACTACCAATCGGATGCAATATATGCAAATAACCAGCGGCCGAGCGCCCATTTTCATTAAAGGGGCCGCCACTCATTAAAGTACTTAATTAATGAGTAAGTTATTTATCTATATTACTTCGTTTGTTATATTTCATAGCTATTTTGTTAACTTTTTCCATTGTTGTTTTTGAAATAATTCAATTACTGACCGTGAATACTTGAATAATTGACCTGGCAGCGCTGTTTAACTTTTCATATGCTTAACTATTCATATGACTATTACTGCCATCAGTATTCAAATATTCTAATATGAGTTTTTTTTTTGAGAGAAGATATTCTTTATACAAGATTTTTTTTATTAAGAAGTTAATTATACATATTGTACACATACATTAAGTTTTATTTCACACAGTGTTCAATAGTACATATGTTACAATACATAAATGAGGATATTCCAGTGTTTGAATATGTGAATAACTAAAATCCAAATTATTAAACAATGCGCAACAACAAATTCTGTTTTTCTGCTTTTATTTTATTTTTTTTATTCAGACAAACATCATGAGCATTTAAAAAAAAACTGTCCACTGTAATGACAACAACGTCCCCAAGTGGCTGAAATGTTGGTGGCTTTTGCTGCATACAGCACCGTGTTCTTTTGCTCAAGGAAGTGTCATCAGATGTTGTTCTCACATCCCACAGCTGCAACACACAACACTTGGTTATTTTTTTTAAAAATGTTTCTCCATAATAACCTGCTTTATGTACTACTGTGAAAACACTGAAAGCTTCAGCAAGTGAATTGTTGCACCTTTATTTTGCACCTTTAATTAGGTCCACTGATTAATTCCACATATAATCTCATGAGCAAGCTTTTAATACAAACATTCATTCAAAGCAGAACCAAAACAGTTACAAATAAATTAAGCAGCTTTTCTTTGGACACTGGCTAGTATAGATGGTCATCACACCCCACTGATACAAATATTGATTTAAATCGGTCATGGCCAGTGTAACAAATGTCCAAATAATGTTGATATTCTCGCTGAACTTGGTTTATTTTGTTACCTGGATGACGTAGCATTGTGGGTTAGTTTCCCCGTGTGCAGTTCCATTGATTCTTTTCATCACACATCACTAACCAGCCACTAACCACTCCACGAGCTCCCCAAATGTGGGAATCTCGACTGCATAATTTCTGGCATTGGGGGACTGCGTTCGCACTCTCTTTCATGGTCAAATAAAGCATTATAGTTTTATAGATATATTTGGGGAGGGGGGGGGGTGGGAATGGTGGTGGAGAGCATGCCAAAACGCATGAAAGGTGTAATTGCAAATTGAGGTTATTCCACCAAATACTGATTTCTTAAAGATATATTATTTAGCCAAAGCATTAATTTGCTTTAAAAATATTAAAGCTCTGCAAGTACTGCATGATCTAGGGTTTGATGTGTTGTGATGTCATTTCCTTTAAATATACACTCTAAACAACAGTTATATATTTTGAATTTAGGAGAAATATTGTCAGCAGTTAAAAAATTAAACAACTGTTAATCCTACTAATATACTGTATGTACCTGCAAGAAAAAAAGAAAAAATTTGCAGTGGTGTAATTTTTTTCCAGAGCTGTATGTATATAGCAATAATTAAAAACAAAAGAAAAAACTAAAAATTAAAAACTAAAGACATTCAGAAGGGATGAAAAAAGGATGAGATATTGCATCATTTCATTGAAAAGCCAGAAATTCACTTAATACATTGATATTGCTTTTATATAAATATATACACAGTATATTTTTTACACACAATGAATTCACACCATATACTTTAGTTGAAACATTGACAAACATCCTTAAAAAGAGCTCCCCCCACACCCTTTATATGTTGACTTAGTCAATTTAAACTTAGTGTCTTGGTCATGCCTCTTGTAGTTCCTTGGATCTACAGTACATAATGAGGGAAACTATTCAACATTATTATGAGGCAGCTATTGTTATTGTATTTAAGTACGTTACAACGAAGATGTTAACCCCAATCCACATTGCAAACTGATGCCTGTGCAAATTGTCAATAGCCCATATTGGTGGCAACCAAAGGGGTGCGTCACAGTGCGTCAAAAAAAAACAAGGTTTTCCCCAAACCTCTGCAAGAGCACCAGTCCACCATCTGTTTGTGCATGCTCCATTATCTGGCCTGTGCAAAGACAAGCTCCTTGGAGCAGGAAGGATCCCTGCACCATTGTGTTAGCTGTGCCTGGGAATGCTGGTAGTTCCATTTGGCCAAAATGAAGAATGCAGCTTTCCTCTGGCTTGTGGCAAATAACGTGGGACATGTCAAGTAGTACGCATGATTACACAACACCTTTATAATCTATGCATTTTAAACAACTTTGTTAAAAAAAAATAATAATAATAACTGCACCTGGCCACTGAGGAGCTGAAAGGTCCCACTGGGCTGGATGAAAGTGGAGTGAGTTTCTTCAGAACACCTGGTAAATAAAAGACCACAAGCAAGAGTTCTTGCTACATCAGAACTGATAATGTACACAATACTCTCAATGTATGTACTGTCTGCATATTTACAGAGAGCATTGATGAGATGTAGGCAAGCCAGCGGTGACACCTGAAGTGCATCCAGGATCCACTAGACATGAACATGCATAGAGTGCTGATTGTTTAAAACATGCCAATGTGGATGTGCTCTGCTGCACATCTGCCTGGAAGCAACAGCCCACAGGGATTGCAAAAGACTCTGCCAAATATGATTCCAGATATGCCCATGTAGTTGGTATACTTGCAACAAAGGAAATGTGTGATCTTGTCATTACTCTTTATACATTTTATTTCATGTTCAGTTCCCCCACTGGATCCACTGAGCAGAAATGTTTCCTGGGCCTCGAGTGTGACCCTCAGCACAAGGCGTTTGAGCTGCTCGCTGGAAATGTTTTTCCAGGGTTGCCGATAGGCTTGAAAAACATCTTCAGGTCTGTGTGGTTGTACACCAGGGTACAACTGCTGTATATACTTGATACTATTTATTTCACCTGGTGGTGGTGTTGCTATGGCTGAATGGTGTAGCTGCCCTATTATATTGATCAGAACAAGGACTGAAATCCATTTCAATTTAGTCTTGGATATACTGTAGGCTGCATGTGATTATAGGTCACAGGTAGGGGTGCTCCGATCAGGAGGTAGGGGACCGATCACTAGAAGCCGTATCAGGGGACATATCGGATATTAAACTGATAGGAACAGATACTACATTTGATCTTAGCCAAAAGGCCGATAACCAATTACAGGGTCTACTCGAAGCCTCATCATGTAGCATTATTTATTAAACTATATCTAACAATGTAAATTAATTACTGAAATTACAAGAAGAGGAACATCATGAATTGACAACTGTATTTATTGACAAGCAACATGTGCAACACGTCAACGTAAAATATAACAGCCTGTGCATGGTTAGTAATTGGGAACAGCTTAGAGCCTGACAAATACAACTTTTCTGTAAAGATTGTTATTTTACTTAATTTTATACAGACAAGTAGAACGCAAGTCGCCAGAAGTTCTGCAAGGTCCACCAAAAATTAAACGTTAAATTTTTCGAGTGGAAAGATGGAAACGTAATCACAGCGCCAAAACTCGCGGTGAATCATGATGAACCGTACTTATGGCCACCGAGTGAAACCGCGTAGGTGAGAGAGGGGAATTGAGTGAGTGGCAGCGTGCGAGTTGCTGGATTCTCCCGTTCTCTTAGCTCTAGTCAACTTTGAAAACTGCACATGTTCCTTTACGTGACTAACCTTCAAATGGCTGATGAGGTTCGTGGTGTTAATGCTTTGGGTGCTTCCCGCCTCATGGAATTGGCTTGTTACACAGGTTGCAGATTGTTAATGTATTGTCTTTCATACAACATGTAAAATTGCCAGACCGGTGAAGCCATTTTAGCCAAAAAATAAAATGTCCCGCAAGTTTTGCGTCATCTGATCGGCTTTTCTATATTGGCCATTATAGAGACTGCCAATCAAACTTCCCAAAGCTATTATCGGCCGATTATGATCGGCGACCGATCAATCAGAGCACCCCTAATCATAGGCCTTCAACAGTAAGGCTGTCCAGATTACTCTTCTATACATTAGATATGAGCCTAACCATAGGATATTTGATTTGCAACAACCAAAAACAAGCTGCATTCGTGGGGTTATGGGCATCATCCACGGCACACACATTAAAATAATCATATATACAACAGTGTACACAATTTGTTTTTTTTTTTATTTTAGATACATTCTTATAACCAGCACTTCATTAACACTGCGTTAACGCCCATGTTTGACACTCCTCAGGGTTGTGTGCGGCAAACTGACAGGTAGCATTGACACTTTCACGAACGGCTTCCACTCACTTATCTTTAGAGGCAAGAGTAGTTTATTTACATTTTACTCCCTCCTCTGCAGGCTTTTCTTAAAAAAACTTTTGTCCAACTCAGAGCTAGGAATATTTTCTAAATTAACTCTACCCCCATCCTTCCGCACTAAAGATTATAAATTAGCTTCCTCTGGTTCTTATTTTAGACCAGTGAATATCAGGGGAGAGCGCGAACGCAGTCCCCCACTACCAGAAATTATGCAGTCGAGATTCCCACATTTGGGGAATTCGCAGGGGTCAGCACAACCGAGAGTGCAATGGTTGAGCCTCACCCTGGGTGAACCACCTTCTTGATCATGGTATCTCCCCTGCCAGGTAAGTATGAATTGCTGCACCAGCACCCAGTGACTGGACTACCACACACACCGTTTACCATCATGGTGATATATCTACCACAAACTGTTAAACAAACATCCGAGTGTAAAACACCATAATATATGAGGACCGCTAAAGCAATGCTAACATTATCGCACTTAAAACCGTGCTGTTGCCTATTTTCTTAACAAGGAAACCGTTCCCATGATGCACTGCTTCTGAATTAACGAGCGCTACAACGTTCAGGAAACTGCATCTGAAGTCACATCACAACAGTCAAATGAAGCAGCGTATTACTAGATTGTATAACAGCGTAATACAAGAAGAGTCAGGACTTTAAACTTCTTTATTACTTTACTTCATTAGAAATATTTAAAAATACTTTAGACTTATTTTAAAGCCTCGATACACTTAGCCCCGCCCTCTCGGCGTGCTGTTCAGTTAGAGCCATATTAAACCGACTTCTCTACAAAGCATTTTTAGCGGCATTCATTATTAATAAATAGTGATGGTAAATGTATATTAGAAAGTTATACAACCAGTTTCCATAGACAATGTGTGCTGAAAACAAAAACTAAATAAAACTAAAACTTGAGCGTGGACATTTCTGTCCGACCGGGTACAAGAGGCGGATACATAGTTCCGGGAAGACAGTTCCGCCAACAATAAAATACGGTTCTATTAATTTAATATCCTTCAATCATTGTAATCTATTATTAAATTATAAGTGCTGGCACGTTAAATTACATTTCACGAACAAAGTGCAAAAACTTAAACCAAATTAAGAAGCACCGTTGTAACCATTAGCTCTTATGCAGAACGAACACACACTTTTTTTTTTGACAGAAAGAGGGGGTGCACCGTTCCCGGAAGTACTGCAATACCAGGTCGATGCGTGGAGTGGACGGAGCAAGCCCCTATTCCATCTCCCTGTTCCAAAAATCAATTTAATATATGGTCCCCGGATAGGGGACGTATCAGATATTAAACTGATAAGAACAGATACTACACTTGATCTTAGCCAAAAGGCCGAGAAGCGATACCGACAGCAACGAACAACAAACGGGGGCATTATACAGATCGGTAATCCCGAGGACGGCAATTGCTCATAAAAAAAAAATAATTTAAAAAAACTGTATAAACAATCAGTACAAAAAAAAAATATTGTGCATACTAAAATTAGCGGGCGAAAGTGACTTTTTAAAGCGAAACACGAGAGAAACAAATAATGAATGCGCAAACTAGCCAATCAGGGGCCAGAGTACAACCCCACCCAAGTACAAACATTTGTTTAGACCGTAGTTTAAAAAAAAACCTTTAAAGTAAAATAGAGTAAAATAATGTAACCGCTAACAACCAACACTGCAATTACATGTGAGGGAATGAAAAAGATGTTAAACTTCAGCGGAATTATGTAACACCCTCAGTGTTACTATGGCCCCTCAGTGGCCAAGTGTGGTATTGCGGAAGAAAATCAGAAAAAATAGGGCAAAACCCTGAAGGTTAAGTAAGCGTTTACATGTTCACCACTTGCTCTTAGAGGTAAAACTTTTACACAAGGATTTCTTGTTGAAAAGAAAATGCAATATCTTAATATGTGCAATCTAAACAACAGGAGGCTATAAATCAAACAAGCACTGCATAAGAATTCAACCAAAACAATTGTAGTAATTACCAATATTTTTTGTCGTAGTGCAGAAAATGAACATTAAAAAGGACAAACAGTTTCTTAAAACACAAAAGAATCATCAGTTCTAAATTTACTGAATAGTAAAAGAAGTGCATCTTTACCACATGCGTCACTGGTGCGCCATTTTC
Source organism: Clarias macrocephalus (assembly GCA_011419295.1). NCBI lineage: Eukaryota > Metazoa > Chordata > Actinopteri > Siluriformes > Clariidae > Clarias > Clarias macrocephalus. Next base: position 12,590 of record JAAGKR010013775.1, read on the forward strand.
CAGCAGCGCGGTTTATACAGGCCTGCTCGCTCATATATATCGCTGAATACCTTCATTTAGTCAGGACGTGCAGCACTTTCCACCAAAATGAACTAAAGGACAATTCTGTGTCCAAAACCATTAAATAAATAAAACTGTCTCACGTGAATCGAAATAACAATTTTGCGCGAGCCAAACTCATTTGTAGTAAAATTATGAATAAGAAAAACTTTTTAAATTAATTTTAAGGTTCACTTATTACTTACATGTTTCAAAACGAGCGTGAATAACTTCATTTACTAATCCTAGTGTGCCAAAATGAAGGAAAACGTAGCCTTTCGCCGAAAATTGCAATCACCTGCTGCTAGAGAATCAAGAACAGCGCCACGTAGAGGTCAGATTCAAAACAACGGTAATAAACACAACCTTGGCCCTCAAAACACACCTGTCCTGCAGATTTTAGCTGATTTACAACTGATTTAACTAATTAACTAATCAACAGCATTTTCTAAATTGACGTGAGTGTGATAAAGCAGAGAAAACACTAGAATGTGAAGGGCAGCGTGTCCTTCAGGACCTTGGTTAAGATTACTGCTCTAACACAACTTTAATTCAGAGAGCTGTTTCAG
>JAAGKR010013776.1:0-13196 GCA_011419295.1 Clarias macrocephalus
GTGAGTGATGGAGGGAGTGAGTGAGTGAGTGATGGAGGGGGTGAGTGAGTGAGTGATGGAGGGGATGAGTGAGTGATGGAGGGGGTGAGTGAGTGATGGAGGGGGTGAGTGAGTCAGTGAGTGATGATTGCTTCAGGCCCTAATAACCTCACATAGGAAGCGCTGCTGGTGTATTTCCTTTAACACTGGTGTGTGTGTGTGTGTGTGTGTGTGTGTGTGTGTGTGTGTGTGTGTGTGTGTGTGTGTGTGTGCAGCACACACTGGAAACAGCCCTTTTATCAGCGAGTCAGGAGCTGGAGATGAGCGCTGATAACCCCGCGGCGGTGCAGAGCCTGATCCAGCAGAGGGACGTGCTGCAGAGCGGCCTCCTGAGCTCCTGCAGGGAACTGTCCCGAGTCAGCTCTGTGAGTCCTCACACACACACACTCTCACCAGTGGACGTTTGAAGACACCAATATAATGAGAAAGGAAACAGGTGTACATCGGCAAATTTTATTACAACATGATGAATTCAGCTGCATGCGCATGTTAATTTGTTAGCTTGTACACTAGCATGTGGTTTCCGTAGTTACAAACACAAGAGAAACCTCTCGTACTGTTGTGCATCTGAAAGCTGCAGTTCTTCACCCAGAGGCTCATAAATCTCCTGCTCCTACTGAGACGGTTGTGTGTTTGTGTGCTTGTTTTCTAGGAGCTGGACAGAAGCTGGAAGGAGTACGATAAGCTGGAGACCGACGTGACTCTGGCCAAGAGGAACCTCCTCGATCAGCTGGAGGCCCTCGGGAGTCCACAGGTAGCCGCGCGCGACAATCCTTATACCGCTCCGTTACTGCTTATAGACCCCGAATCTCATGTGTATAGGACAAGCTGGTAAGGAGTGTGTGTGTGTGTGTGTGTGTGTGCGCAGACAGAACCTCCTAGTCAGCAGCATGTACAGATTCAAAAGGAGCTGTGGAGGATTCAAGATGTGATGGACGCACTGAACAAAAACAAGCCAAAGAGAAGCTCTGAGCCAAGTGAGACGTTCACGCCTCCTCTCTCCTGCTTGCTCTCTCTCCCTCTCTTGCTCTGTCTCGCTCTGTATCTCTCTGTCTCCAACAAAAATTTCTTTTTTAAATGAAGATGTGTTACAGTCTCACATCTGTGCTTGGTTTGTGTTCCAACAGCCTTTCCCCAATCCGGTCTTCAGAAAAAGGAGGTATGTATATATTGCTCAGGACAGCTCTGGGTTCCTTTTACTAACACACACACACACAAATCGCTGCACTACAATCGGGGTCCAATATATAACTCACCTCCACACCACCAAACCTTTACCTCTGTCTTGGCAATATTTTCGCTCTGTAGGACTCAGACTCCGTGCCCCCACGTCCTCCGCTTCCCCACCTCTATGAGGGCAGAGGGCGCCTGTGTATGCCTCACCTACCCGGCCCCAGCCACCCTCCGCTTCACCCGCCGCGCACAGGCCCTCACCCGCCCGAAGACCGCAAAGCTGCCCAGCGCAATGGCAGTCACAGCGTAAGGGGCTGCTGATCCTTCATCCCATCCCCTCATCATCCCCTCATCATCCCCACACTCCTCCACCAACAGTCTCCTCTCAACTGTCCATTCAGTGTGTTTCCGCCCCCCCCCCCCCCCCAGTGTCCTCATTAATTCTGTCCTGGAGTGAAAAGCACCGTCTCATTTGAACTTTGAAATGAGGATTTGTTTCATATTTCAGTTTGATGACGTTAACATTTCGCCCCCTCGTGTGTCCTCACGTCATCACGGCCTCTATAACCCCACGCTGGCGTGTGTGTAACCGGATGACTTGAATGACTAATCGTCCCCAGGGTCCGGACTACAGGCTGTACAAGAGCGAGCCGGAGCTGACCACAGTGGCTGAAGTCGATGAGAGCAATGGAGAGGAGAAATCTGAGCAGGCTGCTGAGAAAGAACCCTCTGGTACTAAAGGTGCGCTGGGGTGTTTTATACTGCACCAAATTAGAGCAATAAACTACTTTTATTCTTCAAACCTCATTTTTCAACAATTCCTCTTTTTCAGCGTCCTATCCCGTGGGAGTCGTGAGCCCGAGGACGAAGTCGCCTATGCCCGTGTCCTCCACCATCGCTTCCTATGTGACTTTGAGAAAGACCAAGAAACCTGAACCAAAACCAGTAGGTCCCTTTTACTAACCCGACATCCTGGCGTGGCTTTCCTGGGGATATCAGGACGCACACTCATAATATAAGTTCATTATGCTCGTTCTTTAACTGTGACTCTGTGGACACCAGACAACCAGGATATCACCTGAAGAGCTCCAAGATCTGATGCCGAGACTTCCGCAAATCCCCAGTGTGACTGTATGACGTAGTGTTAGCAGTAAATACAGCGGTAATAAGTATAGATAAGTATAAATACAGCATAAGAGGTTCAGTCGTTCCGGAGGCGAGTTCTTATGGTGAAGTGTTGTATTGTGAAGCGCATTGTCCCATAGGAAATAATGTAAATGCAGATAATCCGTTCCAGCCTCCCCAAAATATCACCAATTTACTTGCATATTTCTGCATATAAAAACATAAATATCAAAACATTCAGAAAAGACATGTAAATGAAGTTAAATATGAAATAAACAGACATTGAACCTCACTTAATCTGAATTTATGATTCCTCTCGGCACCGGCTGCTTTAAACACCAAACTGAAAGTGGCTCCCTTTTTTTCTCGTTTTTTCTGCGTCTTCTCTAAATCTTACACAAAATGCAAAAAATCCACAAAAAAAATACCTGTTTTATGCGACTTTCCATTGACGCAAACAATTGTTGTTGGCCCCCGGACGTACGCGCGACTTGTACGGTCGCAGGCTGAAAATGCTTTGTATTTCAGTTCTTAAGGTGTAAATGTGTGAGGCGGGGCGTTCTTGTGTCGAGGTAGCGCCGTACCAGCATCATACAGCCGTCATTCCACAGACTCCCTAATGACATCAGCCCCAGTTACAGTTACAACTGCATTGTGTCCTGGATGTCCTGCTGCCTGGGGACACAGATGAGGCAGGCGTCCAAATAGAGCTGGCCATCCGAGGCTCTCCTGTCCCAGTCATGTCTCTATCCCAGTGGAAACAAACGCCCGGGTCAGAGGAGCAAATTTGATGGAGTTCATGAGACTCTGAGCTCTAAAAAGAGACAACTGAAGGCAGAACTAACTAAAGCTCCCCTTCACTTGCAGTACAATACAGCACTCCGTCTGGTTTGTGTTTGTGCGTCTCTTCCTCAGAATCATCCCAACAGTGCAGTGGAGCACATGAGCGGTACTGTGGAGGGAGTCCGTCAGCGCATGAGTGTGGAGGAGCAAATGGAGCGGATCCGGAGGCACCAGCAGGGTGCGCTGCGAGAGCGACGGAGGGAAGACGGTTCTCTTTCCCGCAGTCTTTCCTTCACCAAGGACACACCGTATTACTACACGCTGCAGGTATCGCCCTCACCCGCATCCCGTACATCACCATCTGCACATCCGTACACGGCGTCCTGTGCCAGGCTCGGGACCCGGCAGCTCTAACCCCTGCAGTGGTGCTGTTCTGCTCGGGGCTGGGTGGAACACTCTGAATAACTCGCCCCAGTCTCATGCTAGGCTTTATCATTAAATATTGTCTCTGTGTATAATGAGCTCACAGGGACGTCCGTGCAGACGCTCAGCTGTAAACGCAACCGGCTGGATTAGGACTTTAGTGTATGTTCAAGATTTCTTTTTTTCCATTAGACCGATATTCATCTCTCTCTTTGTGTGTGTGTGTGTGTGTGTGTGTGTGTGTGTGTGTGTGTGTGTGTGTGTGTGTGTGTGTGTGTGTGTGTGTGTTAGACGAGCTCAAAAAGGAGGGAAATGTCAGCTTTAGACCCGAGTCCGTTCAGAGCTTCTACGTTCAAAGAAAACTCCAAAGCACCGGAGGTAACTGAACAAGAGCTGGAACAGCAGAAGACTTTTTTGTGTCTAAATATTACCCAGAGTGCTTTGTGCTCTTTTCTTCTTCCTCTCCCCCCAGCAGGTGAACCTGATGTCAGGGTCTGATTACGGTGAGAAGTTCTCTGAAGCCAGCAGAAGGCCAGAGCACCGCAAGCCTCCCTGCACTGAGGACACGTAGGTGTTTGTGTGTGTGTGCGCGTGCGTGCGTGCGTGCATTTGTTTGTGTGTGTGTGCGTGCATTTGTTTGTGAGCACATTTGCGTGTGTGTGTGTGCTCGTTTGTGTGCAAGTGTGTGTGTGTGTTGTGCAGTTTTACCCATGCACACACTCCTCTCTGTCTGTTCCAGTCTGCAGACTGCCGTGATGGTGCGAGTGGGCACGGAGGAGAACGACGATGATGAGACTCTCTCTGGACAAAGTCAAGATCAGATGATCAAAGACTCGTACACGATGACGTCATCCAAACACAGCACCACGGCGTCAGGTGAGGGGGGGGGGGGTGCTGCAGGGGGCGCTGCAGGGGGCGCTGTGCTCCCGTGTTATAGCTGACTCATGACTTTGACTGATTGCTGTCGTGTCTGAGGAATGAAACACTCGGGAACATCCTGTCTCAGATCTCTGATGATGTTTGATTCCTAAGCCCTGTGTGTGTGTGTGTGTGTGTGTGTGTGTGTGTGTGTGTGTGTGTGTGTGTGTGTGTGTGTGTGTGTGTGTGTGTGTGTGTGTGTATACAGTCTCAGTGTGGTGTTGTTGTTGTGCCGCATGTTGTTGCTGTGTCTGATTAACACTGGTCTCTCTGGTTGCCTGTTTGTGGTCTTGTTTTTGTCGAATGGTTTGCAGTGAACAGCCTCTCCAGTTCGCCTCAGTCTCCGAGCTCCTCTCCTCTTCCTTCCTCCCCTCCTCACCTTCCCGATGGTTCCCACTTCATGTGTGTGTAGTGAAGAAAAACGTACAGTAAGGGTTCACTGTCCTGTTACAGTTCATCTTTACAGCTGTCCATACTGTGACTCTAGGAGACAGAAATGATCATATGACCTATAAGGATAAACACATGGAGTTGTACAATAATATAATGATTAATAAACATTCTGATGAGGGAATACAATGAAAAGATTAACTAATCAATACAAGTCAAGTCATGAGTGTGCGTGTAGACACGGATTGTGCAGATGCATGTAGACAGCAGGGGGCAGCATTTAACTTCTAACTTGTGCACAAAGGCTCATCGGCTCGCAGGATCCCATGACATGATGATTACACACACTGAGCAAATACTGTGTGCCTTCGCATGCTGAACCCACCATTAACAGAACAGTATAAAATACATTATAATAGTAGTAGCAGTAGTTGTAGTGTCACAGAATATTACTCTTATTTCATCCGCCCGTCCATATAAAGAGTCAGGCTTCATCAACCAAATGACAAACCTTCGAAAATAATAATACAGCATGTGGCGCTAAGGTGCACGGAGTACCAGCTAATGGGGTCCTATGATGGGGATTTTATTATAATTGTTTGTATCATCTTATATGTTTTACTTAGCAAAAAAACCTCTAGTAGCACTTAAAGGTCCCATATTTTATATCTTAATACATTAACAAGTGAACACAGGTCTCGGAGCTTACCCAAAGAGTGCGTGCGTGCGTGCGTGCTTACATACGTATATGTGTGTGTGTGTGTGTGTGTGTGTTAATGCCCCAGCTGGAATACCCTCAGACAATGAATATTTTTCTACCTCAGAATCCCTGCTTCACTCCTCCTCCAAACGTAGCGTCTCAGTGTCTATGCATGAGGGTCATTAGGGGAAAATATCTAATTGATTTGTTTACGATTAAGAGGAAAAAAAGGACAAAAAGCGGGGAATGTTGTACAGTGGTGCCTCGGCATACGAGTTTATCGCCTTTCCGGAAGCGAGTTCTTAAGCTGAGATGTCGTACTGTGAAGCGCATTGTGCCATAGGAAATAATGTGAATGCAGATAATCCGTTCCAGCCACCCAAAAATATGACCAATTTCCAATATTGTAATCATATTTCTGCATTTAAAAACAAGTAAAACATTTATAAAAGATGTGTAAATGAAGTAAAATATGAAATAAATAGACATCAAACCTCACTTAACCTTAATTTATGATTCCTCTCGGCAAAAAAAAAACTAAACTGAAAGCGGCTCCCTTTACTTCTTGTTACCGTCCTGGATAACATTCCTCTGACCCAGTTTTAAAAAATGTAAACTCGCCTCACTTGGCTTTCCCCTGACGCAAACAAGATTTGTGTTATATACACACACACACACACACACACACACACACACACACACACACACACACACACTGTAAACAGGATCTGTTTACTCTGTTCACTTTGACTATAAAATGCACCAGCATTAAGGTTTAAATCTTTGATTACGATAAAAGGCTCAGTGTAGTCAGAGTATCATGCCATGGCTAATGTAATATATACAGCTGAGGTGGTGGCTAACTGCGCTCTCTCTCATCCCCCCCCCAGCCAGCATTGCCACCTACATCCCTAAACACTGACACATGAAGGAGTTCCTAAAGGCGAAGGAAACCCGCAGCCTTGTGGAGCAGCGCCGGGCCGCACCAGCTCCGGTCGCTCCACGTACCAACTGCCACAGAAGAATTAGACAGGTTACCCTAGAGTTATTAATGCTATTATTTATAATATAGTTCTTATTTTCATGGTTTATTGTGTGGATAAGTTTTATTCTGTGTCCAAGTAGGCTGTGTGTGTGTGTGTGTGTGTGTGTGTGTGTGTGTGTGTGTGTGGGAGAGAGCGGATATGAGCAGGGCTGTGCTGTGAGGAAGGTCTACTGATATACAGGCTTATTATTATTATTATTATTATTATTATTATTATTATATTCAGAGCAGTCACTGTCTTTTCAGTGGGTAGGAAGTGGGTTAGAGCTACAGGACTTTCTCTCTCTCACACACACACACACACCCACACACACACACACCCACATGCACACGTTACGGTACTTCAGATCTCCAGGAGTTTATGCACAGAATCTGCTTATTTCTTTATTTAAAAGTTCTGCCTCTCTTACCGCTGTTGAAAACACTCCAGTTCAGCATTCATATCTTTTGCACTGTATAACACCTCACTGATTTTTTTAAACTAGTAACATGTGGATAGCGAATTATCTGTACAGAACACGTGTGTGTGTGTGTGTGTGTGTGTGTGTGTGTGTGTGTGTGTGTGTGTGTGTGTGTGTGTGTGTGTGTGTGTGTGTGTGTGTGAGAGAGACGATTTCATTACAGCACTGCTATATTAGTGCAGATTAAAAAAAAACCTATATTATTTTAGCTTTGTAAAGAAAGTTTAGATAGTCTGTGCAGCACTGTTTCCCAACAGAACATTCATGAACATGCGTTTTATATTTCTATGGCTGAGATATATTTAACTTTAAAGTATTAAAGAGAGTATTGAAACATTTTGGTTTAGTGTGGTCTCTGTCCATGTCGGGGTTCAGATCTAGAGACGTATAGCACATGTAAAGGTAAAAAGCAATAACAAGGGTTTTGGTGTTAACTTTATTGTAGAAGATGTAAAGATCATATTGTATATAATGTACACCATACGATCAAAAATGATAAAAGCTTATCTAAGGAGTCAATATGCAAATCTCATCTGTTTTATATCATGTGAAATAAATGTTGTTATAAAAGATGTCTGGGATTCTCTTCTTTAAATGATTTAACCTGTTCTGTATCTGACATTAAACTTCCTGTGTGTTTTGATATAACGAGTAAGAAATCAGTCCCTGGTGTGAATTCACTGCAGGTCATTAGGCTAATCCAGCTAATTCACTGCGCTCTCACAGCCGGTAATGATGCACTGAAATCCCTCTGGTTCAAAGATTTCAATAAATAATTTGTTAGCATGGTGGCGTTAGCATTGCGGCCTCCCACCTCCAGGGTCGAGGGTTTGATTCCCGCCTCGTGTCTGCATGGAATTTGCATCTTCTCCTCTGGGTTGCTCCGGTTTCCTCCCCTAGTGCAAAGACATGCACATAAGTCTAACTGGTGTTTCCAAATTGCCCGTAGTGTGTGTGCGTGCGCGTGCCATGTGACGGGCTGGCTTTGGCACTTTTGGCCCCGAGTCCCTTATTAGTTTTGCATTTATTAGTTATAGCTATTGATGAATTAAGGTGAAAACACACTACCAAAGGTAGTGATGATGGATGTTACACAGAAAGATTTGCTTTTCCTTTAGATAAATAACCATGATGCAGCAGATCCTGCATTACCACACACATGCGATTTTGCATCTTTAGTGCCATCTGCTGGTCTTGTCCCAGTTCTGCCTGCTTATTGCTCCCCCTGCTGGACTGGCTGATCCTCAAAAGCACTTTACATTTCTCAAGATAAAAAAACTTCTACCTGCTTTAAATAAACACTTATAATTCCTCGTAATCCTATTGCATACACCATGTGTTTAATTTAGAAACGTAAGCACCTGCGTCATTTAAAGGTCCCATGTTTGACTATACAACACTCAGATAATGCTCGTTTTTTTTCTCCTCATCGATACGCAGCATTTCAGTGTTGAGCCACGTCCCCAGAGAACAGCAAAGCTGAGCAAAGAGCTGTGGGAAGAGCACTTATATGAGGTCACATTGGGGGGAATCTAATCGGCTTCTTAAAGCTTAACATCATGATTAATATAGTAGGGTATTAGAGGGAAGCTCTCCAGGAAGCTGACAACAGGAAAGAGGGCTATACCAAAACCCTTCACATTCAATACAAGGAGGTCAAATGATCTAAATCCGAGCACATCTCTGGGTTTGAGAAGGACAATAATCTCCTGGATCACTTCTTGCACGCGCACATGTAGATGTCTGAGTGAAACAGTGACCTTGTTGAAGTTCTTGCCTTGTTCCATAGTGAGCAGTGGCAGTTATCTGCCATAATCGTAATGCTCCAGCACACCAAGACATCTCGGAAAATGCTGTTTATCAACTTTGTGGTAACAGTCTGTTGAAGGCCCTTTTCTATTCCAGCATGGCTCCGCCCCAGTGCACAAAGCAACGCCTATAAAGACACGGTGTGATGAGTTCAGTGTGGAAGAACTCGAGCGGCCCGAACACACAGCCCTGACCTCACCCCCGCCGAACACCTTTGGGATGATGAACCGGACGGAGATTGCGAGTCACTCAATGCATGAATACTTCCATAGGCTAATATACACACAAATACCCAACGTTTCCCACACACTTCTTTAGGTCTCGAGTAGCAGCACGGCTTGACCGTGGCATCGATATCTTTAAAAATATGACGTTTTCCAGCATGTTCTTAGTGTACTACAGCTTTCTGTAACACTCTGATAACCTCACTGTCACCATTTGGCAGAGTCCAGGCCAACATGTTAAAATGAAAGCGACTCTGGGTCATCAAGCGCTGCATTCGACTGAACGCTGTAACTCGTAATTCCCATCTTCGGTCCTTTAAACCTAAAAGAAAACGCGCCCTCAGGTCGGAATTCCTACTCGGAACTGCGTCATCAACTCCGAACGCAGCAAGTGACGTCATTTCAACATGGCTGCTCACAAGCATGAAAAGTAAACACAAGTTACACTGTACAGTATGAGCACATAATTACTTTACATACAGACATGGTCACTTATTAAATCTATAATCCTGATTCTAAACAGGCCACTCTCTACAAACAGTGCATGAAGTTAAAAAGTTGCTTGGTTTTAATCTTGGATCTGATGATTCAATGCTAATTGTGCTGAAAAATATATATATATATATATATAAAAGGGTAAGTTACTTACAAGAAATCTTACAGAAAGTTGATTTACACTCCAGTTATCAAAGTATCAATCTATATTTTGCGATACAGCCTCTAACTTGTGTTATTTTAGGTCTTACTGTTCACCATGAACACCACTACCACATGAAGCATTTAATGTGGAACTTGTTACTGTTTTAAAAAGCAACCGTCATACACCTGATGGGCAATGACCAGGTTTCTCCATCAATGGATGTTTTTTTTTTTCCTCACTGATGACAAAACCATATTCTAAGATGGCGATGTAAGGATTCATCTGGCTCAAATTTTGAGAGTGGAAAAAAAAAGTTAAGTTAAGCCTTTGTTCATCATATATACATTATTACAAAATTCTTTATTCTTCACATATCCCAGCTTCTTATTAGTAGGCAGGGGTCAGAGTGCAAGGTCCACCATTATACGGCACCCCTGGACCAGACAGGGGCCTTAAGGGCCTTCCTCAAGGGCCCAACAGCAGCAACTTGGCAGAGCTGGGGCTCAGACCACTGTCCAAAGCCATGCAGGTTAGGCTAATTGGCATTCCCACAGAGATCCTACCACGGTTGTAAACAAGGGAATAAATTGACACAATTGTCACCGTTGGCCTCCATGGTCCCTAATTGGACTGCAGAGGTTCTTAGATGGATGAAGTGCAATTGAATTACTGTACAAAATACACAGAGGGGCCTGCCATTATTCAGTTCGAGTTTTAAAAAAGGTCATGGATAACAACTGTTGAAGTGTGTACATTTTTTGGGACCCTCTTGTGTGTGTGTGTGTGTGTGTGTGTGTGCGCGCGCAAAATTTGATAAATGAATAGACAAATCTGAGAATAAAAAGGTTTGGCATGCAGTATATACACAGTATATATATATATATATATATATATATATATATATATATATATATATAGAGAGAGAGAGAGAGAGAGAGAGAGAGAGAGAGAGAGAGAGTACATATATTGTACATAATTATATAATTAACAGGATGAATATCTTTATGGTTGGCATTTGTAAATTAAGGTTAAAAAGATGCGCGCCGCCATGTTTTCGTGGCGTCACTAAATCGCAACTCGGAAAATATTCTTTTTTTTCCCGAATGCAGGAATTCCGACTTAGAGAGTCGTTCAGAAGACTCTTTCTTAGTGGGACTCAAAACTTCCGACTTCGCTGTGTGCGCGAGGGCAGCGCTACCACCACGTGGAGGGACGGAAGCTCACGTCACAGCTGTGGCCCCGCCCCTGACGTCTGTCCGTGCGCCGTGTGCTCGCCTGGAAGAGAAGCGATTTCCTTTCTCTCTCTCTCTCTCTCGCTCGCTCTCGCTCTCTCGGCTTTAACGCGAGAAACTTTACCGCTCTGAGTTTACACACGACGCGGTGTCTTTGTCGTTCCTGATGGCCTCCGAGAGCTCCGAGCTGGACTCCCCGAGCCCCGGAGAGGAGCAGGGCGGCACGGCGAGCCCCGAGGGCCTGCGCGCTGCGGAGCAGGAACCGGTTAAGATGGACGAGAGCGGCGAGGAGACGCGCGCTGCTGCCGAGGAAACCCCGTCCGGAGACGGAGCAGGGCAGAGCGGGGACCGGCCGGACGACGACGAGAAGGAGATGGACACGGAGCCGGGCGCCGCGGCGCAGAGAGACAGTGAGGGGAGCGCAGCGGCCGGGCCGGGGGAGCTCAGGCCAGAACAAAGGGAGGAGGAGGAGAGCAGCGTGTCCTCACCGCTCCACTGCGCCGCGAGGAAGGGCGACGACAAACCCGGCGCCGACATCAAGCGCAGGGCCAGTCTGGAGGTATCATCATCCTCCGACGGAGAACCGCTCAGCCGCATCGACTCCGAGGACAGGTCGGTCCTCTTATACACACACACACACACACACACACACACACACACACACACACACACACTTCATAACACACACATATACACACACACTTCATAATATACATACATACACTTCATAACACACACATATACACACACACACACACTTCATAACACAAACATATACACACACACTTCATAATATACACATACACACTTCATAACACACACATATACACACACACTTCATAACACACACACACTGCATAACATACATACACACACATATACACACACTTCATAATATACATACATACACACTTCATAACACACACCTACACACACACACTTCATAACCTACACATGCGCGCACACACTTCATAATATACATACATACATAAACACTTCATAACACACACTTCATAACACACACATACACACTTCATAACATACACACATACACACTTCATAACATACACACATACACACTTCATAACATACACATACACACTTCATAACACACACTTCATAACACACACATACACACTTCATAACATACACATACACACTTCATAACACACACTTCATAACACACACATACACACTTCATAACATACACACTTCATAACATACATACATACACATACACACTTCATAACACACACATACACACACACACACACACACACACACACTTCATAACACACACATATACACACACACTTCATAATATACACATATACACACACACTTCATAATATACATACATACACTTCATAACACACACATACACACTTCATAACACACACATACACACTTCATAACACACACATATACATACACACTTCATAACACACACATATACACACACACTTCATAACACACACACACTGCATAACATACATACACACACATATACACACACTTCATAATATACATACATACACACTTCACAACACACACCTACACACACACACTTCATAACCTACACATGCGCGCACACACTTCATAATATACATACATACATAAACACTTCATAACACACACTTCATAAGATACACACATACAAACTTCATAACATACATACATACACATACACACTTTATAACACACACTTCATAACACACACATACACACTTCATAACATACACACATACACACTTCATAACATACACACATACACATACACACTTCATAACACACACATACACACTTCATAACATACACACATACACACTTCATAACATACACACATACACACTTCATAACATACACACATACACACTTCATAACATACACACATACACATACACACTTCATAACACACACTTCATAACATACACACATACACACTTCATAACATACACACATACACACTTCATAACATACACACTTCATAACATACACACTTCATAACATACACACTTCATAACATACACACTTCATAACATACATACATACACATACACACTTCATAACACACACATATACACACACACACACTTCATAATATACATACATACACACTTCATAACATACACACATACACACTTCATAACATACACACATACACACTTCATAACATACACACATACACACTTCATAACATACACACATACACACTTCATAACATACACACATAC
>JAAGKR010013777.1:0-13195 GCA_011419295.1 Clarias macrocephalus
CATCACATGTCAGTTTGAACTGTTCATCTATTTGAGGGACAAAGTCGCCAAGTTTTTCAAAAAGAGGATCAGGATCTAATATTGATGAGGAAGACGAGTATAAATCTTGATAGAAACTATTTCTTTAGCTATTAATCGTGTATCTCAACACTCTGCTCCATCAGTGATTAAGGTTTTAATAAGGTTCTTTTCTAGCCTACAGAAATAAGCTGTGTTTTTCCCCTTCTTCTATCCATTTAGCTCTTGATCTAATATACGCCCCCTCGGCATTTCTCATATAGACTTCATCCAATTGTGATTGTAAAGATGACAACCTTGATTTATCATCTTCAGTTAAATTAACTTTGTTAGCATATTCTGTTATTTCTTTAATAACAGAGGCCTGTTCTGTGATATGATTTTTGTTTACTTGTTTACTATAGGAAATAGATAACTGACGAAGTTTATATTTAAAAAATTCCCATTTACTTGTCCATGAGACCAAATTAGCATCACTGACAATAGTCGGAATTAAATCTTTAACCAGTTTTACATACTCATCGTTTACAAAAAGGTTAGAATTAAGTTTCCAATAACCTTTATTACGAACATGTTTGTTTTTATGATTTATTGTTAACTCAGTTGAACAGTGGTCTGTAAGAGGAGCTGCCGATAAACTGGATATTGTTTGATAGTATCGAAAATTATAGGAAATGAACCAAAAATCAATTCGGGACTTGCTAGAGGCATCAGGCTTAAACCAAGAAAACAGTCTTTGATGCGGGTTTGTACCTTTGCATGCCAGACTGAACAATGATTTGTCGGTGTCTTCCGCTTTCCTTTTTTCCAATCCGGTAGACAGAGTCAATGACATATTCCAGTTTCTGTTCCAGATGTGGGGCGATTTTGCCCAAAAGTTCAACCACCTCTTTAAGTGTGTTCTCATTTTCATGCTCTTTCACCCCTTTAATGCGCAGGTTCCATCTCCGCTTGTAACGCTCCAGTTCTGATGGTCTCAACTGTAACTCCTCATTAGATCTCACCAGAGATGCTGTTTGTTTTTCCAAAACAGCATATTTGTCCTTACACTCCTTAATATCTGCAGCATTGAACTCCACCGATTTGGAGATGGTTGCAATCATGATGCCATTTTGTTTAATTCTATCTGCAATATCTTCCAATTTTCTATCTTGAGAATCAAATCTTGTTGTTAATGAGTTAATGGCCTGCAGCATTGGAGATGTCCGTGTCGTCTGGTTTGACCTTTTTTTGAGGGTTTTTGGTTGGGGTGATATGAGAAGCATCTCCTCGTTTTTCTCGACTATAAATGTGATCCGTTTCCATGGGTGCACTGTGTCCTCTGTTTGCTGAATGCACCACACTCCCGTAAGTTATGTTCGTTAAATAAGCTTATTAAAATTTTGTCAAACAAATAAAAGTGATACTATTTCGTTTAATTGGTAAGGTGAATTTTATCCACTGCAATAATTTTGTGAGAGTACAAATTGAAGTAACAGTCCTGCCAGAGCTCAAAAAAACATGTGCGCCGAGGTCGCCATCTTGCCGGAGTCTTACAGAAGCGGTTGTGAGTTTCATCGGGAAACTAGCGGATGATACCGTACAAAAAACGACCATCAGAACGTTTCCTAATCAGAAGCCCTGGGTGGATAAAACTCGCACCGCTGCCTACAACGCGGGACTTGCATCAGGGGACATGGACCAGTACAAGGCTGCGTCATATAACGTCCGGAAGGCGGTGAAGGAGGCGTAGCAGCGCTACGGGAGGAAACTAGAGTCACAACTCCAACAGAGTGACTCTAGGAGCCTGTGGCAGGGACTAAGGACAATAACGGATTATAAAGCTCCAACATCCGGTATGACGAACGCGGACATGACTCTGGTAGACGAGCTGAACACCTTTTATGCTCGCTTTCACGGCTGCAGCTAAAGACGCTAGCGATGCCAATGCTAGCGGCGCTAACGGCTGCAGACAGGAAGTCACTGCCAGTACCAGAAGCGCGTTCATCATCTCCGAGCATGACATGAGGAGAGCCTTCAAAAGAGTGAACACCAGGAAAGCAGCAGGACCAGACGGCATCTCAGGTCGAGTCCTCAGAGCCTGCACAGACCAGCTTGCACCTGTGTTCACGGAGATATTCAACATCTCTTTATCTCAGTCGGTGATCCCTACATGCTTTTAAGAGTCCATCATTGTTCAGAAGAAACCACATCCTGCTTCCCTCAATGACTATCGACCTGTAGCCCTCACATCAGTGGTGATGACGTGCTTTGAACGGCTGGTCAGGATCCACTGCAATTTGCATACCGCCCGAACCGCTCTACGGATGATGCCATCTCTCATCTACTCCACACATCACTCACTCACCTGGACACTAGAATGGGGAATTATGTTAAAATGCTCTTTGTCGACTACAGCTCAGCATTTAATACCATAATTCCCTCTACACTCACCACCAAGCTGGAGCACCTGGGACTCAGCTCATCTCTGTGTAAGTGGATCTCCAACTTCCTAACTGGGAGACCACAGGCAGTAAGGATGGGCGGCTATGTCTCAGCAACTCTCACTCTCAGCACTGGAGCCCCCCAGGCTTGTGTTCTGAGCCCCCTGCTGTACTCTTTGTACACCTATAACTGCGTAGCCACTACGAACTCCACCACCATCATTAAGTTTGCTGATGCCACGGTCGTGGTGGGTCTGATCTCTGACAACATGGTGAAAAAGGCCCGGCAGCGTCTCTACCACCTCAGACGCCTGAGAGACTTTAGACTGCCCTCTAAGGTGCTCAGGAACTTCTACTCCTGCACCATAGAGAGCATCCTGATGGGAAACATCTCAACCTGGTTCGGGAACAGCACCATACAGGACAGGAGAGCCCTACAGAGGGTGGTTCGATTAGCTGAACGCATCATCTGTACCAAGCTCCCTGACCTACAGACGATCTACAACAAGCGGTGCTGGACCAAGGCCAGGCAGATAGTGAAAGACCTCAGTCATCCCAGCAATGGACTGTTCTCTCTGTTGCAGTCAGGAAAGTGCTTCCGCTCCCTGAAGGTCAACACAGAGAGACTGAGGAGGAGCTTCTTCCCGCAGGCTATACGAGCTCTCAATCACAACACCACTTAGTACCTACCACTCACATACTTGCACATTTTGCACATCTCAGAACTGCAGACTTTTTAACTTTTACTTTTTACTGGGACACACAACCGGTTTACACATGAAACATTTGCACACTTGCACATTTTGCACACCGTGAAGTTGAACTTCACTACATTCTGGTCTGCACTACACCACATTTCCATTACATTTCAGTCACTATATATCCACTATTTTTATTAGATATTTTTTAACCTCTTTATATTTATCTTATTCAAATACTTTATTTCATTTCTATTTTTATTTTTATTCTGTACATTTTGTAAATAAGTGTTTCTTTATTTTAAATATCTTATTTCTTTTTTGTTGCAATATTGTAGGTCAATAGCAGTCGTATAAGCGTTTCACTTCATATCATACTGTGTATGACTGTCTATGTGACGAATAAAATTTGAATTTGAATTTGAATTTGCATCTAGTGGGGCTCAGATATACTCTCTCATTCATCATAGTCTATACTGCTTTATTTTGTATTCAGGGTCGCAGGGGGTCTGGATCCTATCCCAGGAGACAGGTCACAAGGCTGGGTACACCCTGGACAGGGTGCCAATCCATCTTATAGCAGACACATATACTCATTCACACCCTAAGGGCAATTAGCCTAGCTTGCATGTGTTTGACCTGGGATGCCCAATGCGAACTCCTTGCACACCGACATCGAGAGAATCGAACTTGCCCGAGAATCAAACCCAGACCCTGGAGGTGCAAGTTGATAGTGCTAACTACTACACCAACATACCGCCCAACCTCAGCTATCACAGCCTCACTTTTTACAATAAGTCCAATACAATATATTGATATTTGAGTTTTGATATTATATTTTTTTCCAAAAAAAGTAAAAAATAAAATACAGTATGAAAAGTTGCTTAGAAGTTTATTATAAGCCCAGAAGCACCATAAAAAAATCTAACTTACACAAAATCAGTCGACTTTCTGTACACATATTGCTTTCTACCAAAAGCTATAAAGATTATAATAGAGCTTTCTTAAGGTTATTGTCTTTCATCACTGATCTTGATGTATTCTTTATTAAATCATTATTATAAGTTTGAAATAGAATAGCAAATTACACCTATCACATGCATATAAATACTTTATCCATTGCATCTAATAACATCTAAAGATTAAAGATGCTGTTTAAATGAGTCTTAACACATCCCTCTACCTATTGTGCATTCCTGAAACTATCGAGTATCACACTCTGTTGAGAATCGAATAAGACAGGTAGGGGAAGTTATTCATTGGAAACAGGGTTTTCAGCATACTCAGTGGTGCTGTAAGCCTGGTCTTCCACATAGTCATTTGCAAATCTAACAATGTTGGTCACTGCCAAGAGAATCAGAATATCCATGTTCAAGTCATTGGTAACCTGCTCAGAGTAGTTTTGCAGAGGAAAGATGCAGTTCATGGGGACTCCCAGCCTATTACTGCACTCTTCCATCTTAGAGAAACAGATATAACACAATTTATATGTGGTTAGGAAATCAGGTAAGTTCAAATCATGTAGTCTCAGTTGTATTTCTAACATCCACAAGGTTAGGGATTAACAGAAAAAATGCGTAGAAGCTATTAGAACATATCATGAAGGAAAATGGGAGAAATACAAGCAGTAAATAAAAGAAGAATGACTCCGCTGTTGTTCTCACCTTCTCTTTAATTTTTCTGCTGGTGTAGATCTTACTTGTGGTCTCCTTAACTAGCGGGCATGATCTGTCAACCTGCGACATGATGACGACTTGAGGGATTCCTGATAAATTACCAGAAACACAAACAACGTGTTTATCCTCCACAAAATCTTTCATCATAGAGATAAGATAATGTCAAGTTCATCCGAAGAGGTCAGATGAAGATTGGTGACAACCCAAGCCAACGATAGGAAACAGACAACATTTACAGTGCTGTGAAAACCCTCCAATGTGACTGAATTCTACGAAGAAGAGTGGGCAAAACTTCCTCCACAGTGATGTGGAAGACTCTATTGTCAGTTATAACAAATGATTGATCGCGGTCGTTGCCGGCCAAGGATGGCAAAACCAGTTATTAGGCTTAGGGGTAATATTTTTTTTTTATATGAGGCCAGGTATGTTTGGACAACTTTTCCCTTTAAAAATGAAATCCTTATTTAAACATGGCATTCTGTATTTACTTGAGTTATTTTAGTGTGACAAACTTTATTCCATAATCTCAATCATGTTAACTCCTAACAAACATTCATCTTCTTCATTCACCGTCTATACCACTTTATACTGTATACAGGAGACTTGGCGTGTCTTTGGACTTTGGAAGCAAGCCCGCCTTTCTTTGTTATTGTTAGTTGAACCATTCAGAAAATGACATGGACCCCTTAAATACAGCATTCCAAACTAGACAACTGGCCAACCAGAACCTCCAGCTCCAGCTTGTAAAACTAGGATGGAGTACTCGTACTTATTCAACTCACCTAAGCCACGTGCTTGTTCCCGAACAGCTTTCATCTTCTGGATAACTTCATCAGTAATGATGGAGATTTTGTCAGCTGGCAGAACACTCACCAGACAGTGCACTCTGTCTTTCAGGCTGGTGTTACTGATGTACTTTGGGTCTCCTTTATCAATTGGTTTTAAAGGATTGAACTGAAAGAAAAAAATAGTGATTATATGTAATGTTTAGGGGTGAGAAGACCAATTAAATATTACTGATCAAAGTGCAGACTAATGGAATTAGTGATATTATTTTTTATTCATTTAAATTTCTTTTTAATCAACAAACCTATTAAAGTCCAGGTATATTATTAAATTATTAAACATTGATGGAACAAAACACAGAGCTGTATTCTTTAGTGACTGCCATGAAAACTAGAAAACGATATTGTAAAGATTTTATCAACTGGGTATTGTGGGGGTCAGAACCACAAAAAAATACTCTGCACTGTTCAGGAAGAGCCGTCGCCATCTAGACACGCGGTTGCCACATGACGAGGGCAATCAGCACCAACGTGCTGCACCTGTTGACATGCTTATTTAAGGGCCCTGAGACCTGCGCACTTTGTGCAAACGCTAGGTACAGTAGCACCCGGTAAGGTATCAAGGCCTAAAAACAAAGACAAAATGGCAGTGTTATTGAGAGAAAAAGAGAGCAGCTCATCAAGCGTGTGCTCTCGCTCTGAGTCAACATTTAAATGCACATGAATCAGATATAAAACCTCCGAGAAGGAGAATAAGATGCCTTGAAGCTTTATTGTGCAGTAAACTCCAGCTCTCGCCCCCATAACATTGTGCTGATAATAATATATGAATCATTTATCATTTGAATCATTCATACTAATGTATAGTTTCATCAAAAAAAACAGATAAATAATGAACTTACAGAGTAGCCACTTTTCACATGACCCTGTATTATTTTCATTATATCTTCGGTGTGCACTCCGTTTAAATCCTCTGGTTCCAGACCCATGATGTCAGTGAAGATAAATGGATAGAAAGAACCAGGCCTATCTTTCTTCAGCTTGTGGTATTTAAACTGAAACAAAAATACAGGAGTGTGTCTATTAAGAGTGTCTTTTGAGTGAAATCATAACTAACTAAATACAACAATCATATCCTAGATAAGATCAAAAACAATAGAGCAATTCACAATGATTCAGAAAGGTGTGCTTTAGACTTTAGACTCTAGACTAACCGTGATTTTGTTCATTGTTTAGTTATTACCTCGATGGTGAAGCTTTTACCAGCTGCTGAGTTTGCCAGAGCAGCAGTAGTGTTGTATCCTTGGAGGACGGTGTTGACCGAGTTTATAAAACTCGACTTTCCTGCTCCAACTGGGCCATGAAGGAGAATCTTCAGCTCACGGACTTCCGGAGCACCTGGCTGGAAATTCTTCAGTTCTCTCAACATCTCACTTTTGTTATTCTCGCTGTTTAATAAGGACAGTCACTGTTATTGTTTATTAATTTAGGATTCATCATGAAATGGTTTATAGTAATTGTTCTCACCTCCATGTGACTGGTCGCCATGGAAGATCGAATTCTGTAAAGAAAGTTACATTCAATAAAATATTTACTCACTCACTCATCGTCTGTACCTGTCCCAGGAGACTAAGGACATGAGGTGGGGAGACCCTGAACACGGTGCTAATCCCTCACAGGAAACACACACACATACTGTATACACACTCTCACACCCTCATTCACACACTGTAGGCAATTTAAGAATGGCAATTAGAATAACCTGCATGTCTTTGGATTGTGTTAGGAAACTGGAGTACATGGAGGAAACCCATTAAATGCAAACTCCAGGCACACAGCTCCTGAGGCGGGAATCAAACCCACACCCTGGAGGTGCAAGGCAAAAGTGCTTACCACTAAGACACTATGCTGCTGATTAAATATTTAATAAAAATGAAAAATATACGTCATCTTAGTGACATATACAGCACCAGCTGCACTTCACATTTGCACTGCACACACAACCATATGACCATCAGCCCAAATCAGAGTGAATAAGTGAATAAAGGGCAGCAATAAAGGTCTAAATGAATCACACTGAAAAAGCGAGCACTTAAATGAGTGTATCAGTGAAGAGAGTTAAAATGTCCTAAAAGATCATAGTCATACGAAAAGATTCTAGAGCGCGAGACTTTGTGGCACTTCATGATCTGAACCGTTAACTTGCCATGACTAGACCAGATACTGAGATGGATAAAGCGTAACAGGAAGTAAGAGAGAGAAAGTGTGTGAGGCAATAAAAACAAATGACCTATTGTATGTGGATGAAGTTTGCAGTTAGGATGTAAAGCACCATTCGAGTGTGAAACTCCTGAGAGTGAAGGTTAAAACTGCTCTTGCTAACGTTAGCTAACATTGGATATTCTAACAGTTTTATGTGATATGATAAATAACTAAACAATCTGAAAAGAAAATGCAGCTTCACTAATAGCTTAAATTATACACCGAGCCAGCTTTCCTTCAGGAATGATCAAGTCTGTCACATTCTTGTCCCTAAATAACACAAGCCACTATCACATGCTTCTCCTGTACGGGGTCTCACCAGGATTTGGGCCTGAGACAGGTTCCTGAGAATCTCTCAAACCCATGGCTCTACGTAACTGCAGAAAATACAAAATCAGTATATAGTATCTGTATCAGTATGTCAGTAGATAATGAAATATTTGATCATTTACAATTAATTATAAGGCACTAATCTTAAATATTCTTACCCGATGCATGTCACTGCCTTCTGTAAACTGTGACGTATGAACTGCGAATCAGATGTGCTGCTGCTCTAACCTAATTGCAAAACACATACAGGGAACCAGACCTTGTATATTTTCTTGACTTTGACACTTGCAGTGGTGGCCAAAAGTACTGAGAAAAAAAACATGAAATTCAATGTTTTAATGGCGATGAAGATATTAAGAATAATTTGTTCATTTTATAGAGCAGTGAAAGTGATTTATAACAATCAATATTTAGTGTGAAGTTGTTTATTCTTAATGACCTGCTGGATCTGGCTGGATATAGAGAGTGAGAAAGGAGTCTGCAGTATTCTGGTGTTACTTGATCAGTCAATGCCTAATTGATCTCCTCCTGAAAATCATGTACAGAAGACGGTTTCTTGACTGCTCCTGTCTTCCTCACCATTGTCCAATAGATTTCTGTTGTTTTTATGTCTGGAGATGAACCACAGCTCCAGGAGCTCACCAGAGCACTAGTGTTTCCTTTACTTAGCACAAATCTTTGCCCAGTTCGGTTCTTGCTTATTAGTTTTATAAACAGGGGGAGCTATAATACACAGAATGCTGTATGTTGTCCTAATAATTTTACCCACCACTATAAGAAATCAGAAATCAGAAAACAGTGTGCAATGTGTAAATAAAACTGAAAGCTGTTCCAGGTGAGCAGCATGAAGTCCTTTCTGAATATTTACAGAAAACATGAAAAACCTGATCTTTGTGGTGGCTCTTAAGTTGAAGCTCTTATTGTCATCTATGTTTGTAAAAAAGGTTGTGCATCTACAAACTGATCTTTTGTTATGTAAAATAAAGACCTGGGTATGAAAACACCACAATGACAAAAACGCACAATGAGTAGAAGAGAAGCAGTTGATACACAACTCAATGGCAGGAGGAGTTTCGGTTTCTGTTTGTTTTTTTGCAAAAAGAGTGGTATAAAGTTACCCAGCAGCAATGTGAAAAACTGGTGGAGAGCCAAAACACATGAAAGCTGTAATTACAAATCGGGATTACTCCACCCAAAACTGATTTCTTAATGTTATTTAGTCAAAACATGAACACAATTTGTTTACAAATTATTTGCATTTTGTTTTATTTCAGTTATTAAAGCTCTGCAAATACGGCATGATCTTGGGACATTCCCTTTAAATACACACTCTAAATAATAACAATTACATTTTGAACAGTTCGCAAAAAATGAAACTAAACTGTTCATCTCACCAACACATGCACCTGTAAGATGATCATTTGATTCTACAATATTGAGTATGTAGGAATATTCAAGACTAAGAAATATTAAATATAATCTAAAAAAAAAAATTTAAACATTTTTTGATACAGAGGTAATGATTCCTTTCACTCACTGTTTATTCTGCTCCGGCTGTTGAGCTGTACAGAGGTGGCAGAAATACACAAACTCAATACACAAGGAAGTAAGTACCAGTAGTTGTTTTGTGTTTATCCTCCTGAAACGGGTGTAGCTCAGTCATGATAAGGTTTGTGTGACCGCGTGAACACTTGTTTAGATTAGAGAATGAAAGCCCTTTTGTGTAATCGTCATCATAAAGGTAACAAGTCTCCATTTAAACTGAAGTAAGGTTTTTTTTTTTCTTGTAATCATGTAATGAGTAGATATAAAAAGTATCACGTTTGGGTAAAGTACAATACAAATACATGAAAAAATATTTAAATAATTTAAGAATTTGTACCTCATTACTCACATGCCAACTGTGGAGATGAACCTGGGCGCTGCTGCTCCGTGTGAGTTCGTGTACCTGAAGATGTGTGGGATATAAAACTCAAACTGGGTGTAGCTGAGAGATACTGAATTTCACTTTCTGTTTCACAATGTTGCAAAAATTATTCAACTTATAATCCTAAATTGTTGCTACAATTTAAGAATTGTATAGTAAGATTTATAATGATCTTTGAATTAGAGTTAAAAACATGAAAAATGCTGTATATAGAGCAGAGGACGTGGGCTGTGTGTGTACATAAATAACAGCTGGTGGACAATCACTGCTCCCCGAACCTGGAGTATGTGACTGTTAGATGTAGACCTATATATCTCCCCAGAGAGTTTACTGTGGTCATGATCACTGCTGTTTACATAACGTCTCGGTTACTTAGCTGTAACCCTGTTCCCTGATAAAGCGGGAACAAGATGCTGCGTGAAAACGCTATGGGAACATCTCTTTGTTTCCGGTTGTGAAGCCTGTGTATGTCAAAACCGCCGAATACCTCGGCTTATAACCTCTGCCAGGCATGACGTCACAGAATAAGGTGCACCTGCAGGTTATAAATAGGAGTGAACCGGAAACATCCTCAGGTCAATTTTGTCTGAAGGACATCCAGGCACGCCAGCAGTGCGGCATTGAAACGCAGCATCTCGTTCCCGCTTTATCAGGGAACAGGGTTACAGCTAAGTAACCCGAGACGTTCCCTGTGTGACAGAGTCTGTCTAGTGGGGCCACCCCCCCCCCCCCGGTTGCGACCCCCATGGCAAATAAAGAGCTGCTCTGACTTAAGCCACTGGCTAGTGCGGTGGATGTAAATCTGAAGAGCACATACTGGACACAGTAAGTGAAGTCTTTCCTGCTCCGGAGCTGTGAAAGGCAGAGGACAGAAGGCATCGAGAACGACTGGGTGCATCTCAACTACCTTGAGAAGATAGTTCGGGTGAGGATGCAGAATAGCTTTGACTAGCCCCAGGGGCAAAGTCTAGGCAGAATGGGGAGATTGACAGAGCCTGCAGATCCCCAAACCTTTTCAAAGAAGTAATAGCCATAAGAAAAACCATCTTAAGAGACAGAAGCCTGACAGGCGCTGACTCTAGTGGTTTGAAAGGGGTGTCAGCCAGGCCTTTGAGTACGATAGCTAAGTCCATTAAGGGACTGTCGCTCTAGTGGGCGGCCTCGACCGTTTAGCTCCATGAATAAAACAGGCAACTAAATTGTGCTTTTCCACAGAAACCCCATCGGTCAGAGCATGCCGAAATAGCGGCTATGTATGTTCTGAGAGTACTAGGGCATAAGCCAGAGGACAACTTTTCTTGCAGAAACTCCAGCACTGAAACAATCTGGCAGTGGACTGGGTCTACATGTCTTACCATGCACCAACTTTCAAATACATTCCATTTGAGGGCATAAGTTCTTCTAGTGAAGGGAGCCCTGGCACTTAAAATGGTTTCAATTACGCTGGCTGGAAGACCAGCATGTCTTAGTTGGTCCCCTTCAGGGGCCAAACCTGAAGGTCCCAGAGCTCGGGCCAGGGATGAAATATTGTCCCCTGCGCCTGAGACAGAAGATCCCTCCTCACTGGAATCACCCAGGGTGAGCCGTCGAGGAGATATATTATATCTGAGAACCACACTCTGGTCAGCCACTGGGGCGCTATCGATACGAGGCGCAAACCCTGTTGACGGACCCTCGCCAGGACTCCAGGGAGCAGAAATATCAGAGGAAACGCATTAAGGCGTAATCTGGGCCACGTGTGCGCCATGGCGTCCAGACCCAGGGGAGCTGCAGGAGTCAGAGTAGTAAAGGGGACATTGTGCTGCCTCTTGCGACGCGAAGAGGTCCACCTCTGCTATATAAAATCTTTCCCAGATTGACTGACTACTTCAGGGTGGAGTTTCCAGTCCCCATGTGTCACTGCTTGTCTGGATAGCAAGTCCGCTCCTACATTTATGTGCCCCGGAATGTAAATCGCTCTGATGGACAGGAACTTGTCCTGTGCCCAAAGCAGAACCTGGTGCGCTAGCTTGTTCAAGCGGCGCGAGCACAGTCCACCCTTGCGATTTATGTACGAGCCTAACACAGTGTTGTCCACCTGCACTAGGACATGGTAGCCTCTCAACTGCTGTAGGAAGTGTTTCAGGGCCAGAAAAAGAGCCATAATTTCGAGGCAATTGGTGTGCCTTACGAGAAGATGACCTCTCCAGCTCCCTTGTGCTGGACGGCCATCCAAGACCGCACCCCAGTCCATGAGGGAAGCGTCTGTCGTTAGCATCTTGCGACGACAAGACGGACCTAAATTGGGGCTCCCAAAGTCAGAAACCGGGGTCTGAACCACATAGAAAGGGTATGAAGCCCCGGCGCGTAACCCTTATTAGCTTCTGGGGATTGGCCCTTGAGTGAAATCCCCTGGCTCTTAGCCACAACTGAAAACACCCTCATGTGCAGAAGGCCCAAAGGCATCACTGTGGACTCAGCTGCCATGAGACCTAAGATCTTTGAAAGTGATGGTCACTTTCTAGCTTGATTTTCTTCAAGGTGTTGGAGGATGGGTTCGACATGAGTGGGAAACAGCTGTCAAGTCAAGTCAAGTCAATTTTATTTATATAGCGCTTTTAACAATTGACATTGTCGCAAAGCAGCTTTACACAATAAAAAGAAGTAAGTCTGTATGCAATGTGTATGAATCAAAATGATAAGATTGTCCCTGATGAGCAAGCCGAGGGCGACGGTGGCAAGGAAAAACTCCCTGGGTTGGTAATAGGAAGAAACCTTGAGAGGAACCAGACTCAACAGGGAACCCATCCTCATCTGGGTGATAACGGATAGCAGGGATTGATCAACTTAATAATGTGTACTGGAAGTTCAGTGTAACAGGAGATGTGTTAAAATTAAAAGGAGTCCAGTTTGTTCCTGGAGGCTCAGGTAGACTGTAGGAGATTCCAGTCCTGAGCTATCGAACAACTGAAGTCACAGGTCCCCAGAGCATCAATCGATGATAGGACAGTCTTAATGGAAACCATCCCCAGCCACCATACAAATCCAGGCAGACCACACGGGACGAGATCTCCAACCAGAAGCAGGACTCCAGGAC
>JAAGKR010013778.1:0-13195 GCA_011419295.1 Clarias macrocephalus
ATTGCAGGAGAGCTACTTTAACTGTCACAAGCTGTGTAAATGTATCCTTGTTTCATTTTGTCTCCAAATAAACACATACTGTAACATGCAAACACACATAAATCTGGTGTCACTGCATTTAATATCAAAAGTATATTTTAGTTGAAGTAAGAGATCTCTGTAATGATGTGAAGGTTATTGTAGCACTTTTATGATGTTTGGGTAATGATGGGCCTGAAATAGGGTCGGTGAGGCTCATAACTCTTACACTGTTCTCCTTTTCTACAATCTAATTAAATGTTCGAGTCCCTCTCTGCTTAATGCACTGTTAGGTTTTTTGTCTGCCATCATAAAGAAAACACAATCATGAATAGAACAGATTTCACGATATGTCTTTGAACTGCTCACTTGTTTGATACAAAGTCAAAAATTTCCCATTTTAGATCTGCCCCTAACATCTATTAACGTTTCATATCAGGCAGTTGCAGGACAGAAAATGTGCTGTCAAAAATAAAGTTCCAGATATTTCAATCTCTAAGGTAAAATGTGTAACGAGACAAATGCTACACAGATATAAACATCAGTTCTGAGGCTCTTTAAGTAAATCCTGTGTTAATGTGAGTGCGCTTCCTATTGGTTACGCCGGGGGGCGCTGTTTCCCACTGTGTTTGAACAGCCTGCAGCAGAGCTATGGAGAAGTGCTGTGGGTGAGTCGTATCTGTTGGAGCTCAACAAGTAAAAGTTAAACATATCATTTCCCGAGACATGTCAAACACTGTTTGAAAGGTATTGAACATCATAGATATTGATTCATCTGTCGAGTGTGTTTTCTTTTTATGTATGTTATTTTGATAGTTTTATTTATATTTTGATTTGCTAATGGAATGAAACATGTTCTGAAGAGGTGGAGCTATAACATCAATGAACTTACTGTGTGCAGGTCATTATTTCTTTATCATATAATGTTCACAAAGTCGCTCTGCAGTATTCAGTGCATTGTCTGAGTTTAAGTAAATGTTTCGCGCTATCTGTTTTTTTTTGTAAAAGCACTCAAGAAATGTCATGATGAGTTTCATTAATGCATACAGAGTTCTATAAAATAGATGACGTAAGCTGTGTAATGTATGTACAGTAGCACATACAGTCTGCTTTTCCTTCTATTCACATCTATTCCTTTCCTCACTTTGCCCTGACTTTTCCCCAGCAACAGCATCCTGCTCCACACCAGCAATTCCAGAAACAGTGTTTTATACTCTCTGGTCGTATATAGCCTCATTAATATATTTGACTTTTTATCATATTCAGTGAAATGTATTATTTGTTTTTACAAGACTCCACTTGTTCTCTTTAACCAGAGCTCTGCTGTGGAGGATTGGGGTCAGAGGGGTGACGGCTGGCCTTTTGGAGCTGTTGGAGGAGACTGTAGTCGTTGATGGCTTGTGTGACATGCAGCAGCTTTAGGAGTGATGTTTGTTCAGGTCTGTGCTCTAAACAATTCCAAAAGGACTGGACGCACACCTATGAAGCCACCCGAACGATTACTATTGGATCTGAGCTCCCCTCAGATTCACATGCTGAGAAACAACTCTTGTTGCCGTAGACTCTTTTTTTGTGTGTGTTTCTTCAGAAGTCAAATCTTTGCTAGTTTTTAAAAATGTTTATTTAGTAATGTAAAATAATTAGTAAAATACTGATAAGCATCTGGTGGTCTCCAGGTATTTTATTGAGCTTTAAGCAAAATAGGGTGTGTATTCTCCTGTTTGATGCAGATCACTGTTTTAACTTTAACTAGTTTTGGAAGAATATATATATATATAAATATATATGATATATAAATATATAAATATATATATATATAAATATATATGATATATAAATATCATTTGACCAAGCTGTTTTTATAGAAAAACAATCACTTTAACAAACTACATCAACGGGAGAAAACTCATCTTTTTGAGTAAATAAGAAGTTGGGTTAAGTCAACCCTAGAGAAATATAATGAACTGAGCCCACAAACAATACTACTTGAGATGACTTACAACTTTTTCACGTTGAGGTGTACAGGTGTGTAATATTTGAATAAGACAATTAATTTTAGAATTAAATATTAAACAGTAATAGGTTGAGAAAAACAAATGTGTTCATGTCTGAGATTCCTTATAGCATTTAATTCAAGCAACTTGTTTGAAATATTACTGTTATTGTGTCACAAAGTCTAGTTTTAAGAGTTGATTAGGTGAGAATGCATGTGTGTACAGCTCAAAACCTCCACCAGTTATTAAAGGTTTTCTTGTCTTTGAAATACATACAGCAGTGTCTTTCCAACTGGGAGTTTCTCCAGCATACTGTATATCAGATTCATGGACATGAGATTTTACAGCTGTCACGGAAGTGGGGTTGCAGGCGAGGCATAATCGCAGGAGGTTAAGATTAAAGACATTCTTTAATAAAGAAAATAAACGAACTCTAAACATGATCAAATTAAACATGAAGCTGCGACCAGACAAACTAAGAAACAGAAAACATCAATCAAATAGAACAGAATGAACAAAAACAATTTAACACAGATGCAAGACAAACTAAACTGAAAATCCAGGCTTCTTATATCCAAACTAATGAGTCAAACTAATCAGTCACCTCAGTTCAGGTGAGTGACCTGGGAAACAAAGTCCAGAATCAAAAAGTGTCCTAGGGCGCAAGGCGCCCTCTAGGGGTTAACCCTGACATCAGCCCACATTTCATCAATAACATTATACAGTATATATATTGTTCTTGTTCTTACTGTTATTTTGAAGTGAATGAAATAGTAAAAGTTAAAATAGTAAAATATACTAATAGTTTAAATAGTTAAAATAAATAAGTTTTTTTTAAAAAGCTGTATTGAAAACTTTAAAATAAAAAGTGGTAGCTGGCACGCCTAAAACCAGATGCAAGATTATTTTTTATAGTCTAAACAAGGGCTCGAGTTGTTGAGCCGGCATCGTAATTCTCCTCTTTAATTTCCTAAAAAATCAACACTCAACCGCATGCATAAAGTTTTCGAGAGCGCGGAGGAATTTTGTTGTACAAAAATATTTATGCAGTACAATCAGGGCCTCTTATTCCTATTTATTGTAGGTTGTTGTTGTTGTTTTAGTGTTACTGTGACTGCTTTAAAATGTTAGAAAACATTCAAATGCAAATAATTCCCCCCTCCCCAGGTGTGAATCAGCTGTTCTCACCTATACATTCAGAGAAACTGAAACGCCCCCCTCCCACCTTTAAGACCCTCTTGGATCTGAGGCTCTTCTGAAGACCTGCAGTGCTTCAGGCCTCTTTTTAAATTTGTGTAAATTTCAAATCTTCTGGATTCTAGATTCTATTTTTTTTATTTAATGTTAATGTTTAATTGTTATAGAAAACAATACCATAACATGCAATTGTATTGGTTTTAATTACTCCATATAAAATAATTTTCTTTGGTATTTTTATAGAATATTTTATTTTTGTTTTGGTGTTATGCGCTAATTTTTATTTTTTTATTATTATTTTTTTTTAGGTGTAAGCTGTAATCATTGAAATGAAAACAAAAATACCTAATAATACCTCTAGAATACGAGTTTAACTTTATGAATTACATAAAAACAAAATTTAATAAATCCATGATATTCAATTTTTTTGAGATGCTCAAAAATGTATGCGAGTTTGTGGGGTTTGTTTAAGAGTTGAAGGAGACCTTTGCTGTAAAACATTTAAGAACCTCTGCTTTAACTACTGAACATATGATATTAATGTATTGATCAATATTATGCAGCATGTTGTTTGAACTGAAGCAGAGCGGTCACTAACATCATCACCAAGGCAGCAAGCTTCAGTTAGCAGAAAAACAGTAATGATGATAAAATCCCATACTGTGTACAAATCTGTACCCTCACACAAAGTGCAATAATGAATTCTGTATGAGTCTGTACCCTCACACAGGGTGAAGTAACATCTGATTCTATTCGTCATTTTCAGCAATGCTTTAGATGCACTTCAACTGTTTTGAAGAAAAAGCAAACTGGAAATAAATACTCAACTATACATTACATTAGACACTTCATTTACAAATTAATAAAATGTCCCTGTCCCCTGATTAAGATGTGCTCAGTGGTGTTCCAGAAAAGAGGCGTGAATACTTTTGAGCGCTCACCTTCTGCTCAGGATGTAAAGCTGGTGTAGAAATCAGCTGATACACAGGGGGTTGATTTACATACAGTTAACTGTGAGAAGGAAACACACAAACATACATATTATAAGTAGTATAAACACATTTTTAATGACTTTACAATAGAATAGATAGAACCTGAACAAAAGCCCCTTTTCTTGACTGTTACATACATTGTGGAAGCACATAGCTACAGTAACTATTCAGAAGATCTCTAGCTATGATAATACCACTGCATTATACAGCAGTGTACATTATATGTCACTACAGTAACACTGATGAGCTCCAATAAATTACATACAACAATTCATTAACCGTCTGTAACATTACACATAACATGAGCAGCTAAGAATTAGCTCAGGGATAATTAGCACTAGCTGATAGGCAACAGTTAATAGTCTGCTATCTCAGCTCTTTCAGTAAACTAGCGCTTAGCATAATGATATCAACTTGCTTATAGATCCATATTTGGACAGACATTTTACACAAACAATGGAGCTAATTGTTTACATCATGTATATGTGTCCAAATATACTATTATATTAATATACATTAATGAACAAGCTAGTTTCCCTGTGCTAAGTGCTAGCGGGTAGCATTGTGATATTATCTTGCTTATAGCTCCATATGTGGATGTATATTACAGAGACGCCATGGAGCTGATGGTTTACATCAGTGTTTAATGGTCTAAATGAGACGCTGTTCCTTTTAATCACTGACATTTACACTCGGCAAACACTCCAATAGCATTAGCACTGCTACAAAGTTATCATTAGTGCCTAAAACAGTAACATCCGATTAATTTTATACATTAAACATTATCTGGTAAGTGTGTCCAGTTGTATATTTAGTGAGAATTATAATGTTATCGCGCTATAATTCACTGTATATTCTGTAACTATGTGATTATTTGACTCATGTTGTAGCACGGACCTTTTAGTATGTGGCACTGTTAAGGAAGTAAGATGCTGCTCAGTAAACAGAGAGTTAAAACATAATGGTAGTGGTCTGAGTTATTCATATAATCACTCTAGAGAGTCAAAGAGAGTGAAACATGGTGGCAGCGGTGGGATTTTTATTTTTATCTCCCTGACCGCGAACAAGTCTTGTTTTAGTGCTTAGCCGTGCAGCGCAAAGTTCGCCGCGGGAAAATAACGTGCTAGTGAAGATATGAATCCTGACGCGCTAATACGAGCCTCGTCGGACAAAATGGATGGCATACCTCGATTAAAACCGCCGCAGACATTGACGCTGGACTCAAACAATCTGGCAAAGACATGGAAGGCGTGGAAAGAGGAATTTCAGCTGTATCTAGATCTAGAGACCCCAGTAGGGTTTCACATAATTCTCTACCTGTTTCTACTACCTGGTAGGAGAAACAGGTAGAGAGTTACGTGAAACCCTACTGGGCTCATCAACGGAAGGCAGGACAGTGAAGTTATTAATAGAAGCTTTTGATCAACACTGCAACCCCAAACTGAATGAAACCATTGAGAGATATTGTTTCTTTATGAGAAATCAAGGAACTGATGAAGAATTCGACAAATATGTGACTGAACTGAAAACTTTGGTGACATAAAAGATTTTCTAATACGTGACAGGATTATGTGTGGCACGAATAGTCCAAATCTGAGAGAGAGATTGTTGAGAGGAAAATTTAACTCTGCAAAAATGTGTACAGGTTTGCAGGGCTACTGACTTGTCCAGAGAGAACAGCAAAACCATTAAGGAAATTCATGCTTTAAAGCAGGTACAGGAATACAGAACAGGAAAGGAGGACCAACGGAAAGCTGTCATTAGTTGCAAATTTTGTGGAAAGATGCACGAAAGAGACAAACGTAAATGTCCAGCTTATGGGAAAACATGTAGGAAATGTGGAAAAGACAATAATTTCGCAGCACTGTACAAATCAAAACGAGAACAAAGAAAAGTTGTACACAATTTAATGGAAACTGAGCGTGAGCAATATGAGGATATATGGAGCATCACAACAGAACCTGTGAACAAAGTCACAAAGAGCCATGATGGGCAGCCGTGTCAACTGTTCGCCGCTACGCTGCTCGAAAACAACTTAGTCAAATTCCAGTTGGATTGTGCAACGTGTAACATGGTGCAACGTGTAACATTATCCCCATAAACTTAGTAAATCCAGATGTTCAAATAGAGAAGACAGACCAAGTACTAGTGATGTACAACAAAATCACACTAAAACCAGTAGGTAAATGCCATCTGAAATTGAGAAATCCATGTAACAAAAAGCTGTACAGACTGAAGTTTATGGTCATTGATGCGCACACTGCAGTACCGTTACTAGGAAGCAGAGCAGTCCAGGGTATGAAGCTGGTTGAAGTACAATCTGAGAATATCCTGGTGGTGGATAATGTTATGACAAGGACAGACAGAGATGACACAGTTGGACAATGGACAATTAAACAAATAACAAGAGAGTTCATAGACGTTTTCACAGCAGATAGAGATAGATTAGGGGGTGGAGCCAGTGAAACTGCCAAAACGGAGAGTACCAGTTGCAATGATGGGACCACTAAAGGAGGAGCTGAACAATCTCCATGAACGAGGTATAATCATACCAGTAGAAAATAGCACTGACTGGATAAGCAGTCTGGTTGTTGTGAAGAAACCCAGCGGCAAGTTGAGAATCTGCATAGATCCTAGATCGTTGAACAAGGCTTTAAAAAGGAGCCACTTCCCAATGCCAACAATTGAGGACATTTTACCAGAGCTATCAAAAGCAAAAGTATTTACGGTCTGCGATGTAAAGAATGGTTTCTGGCATGTCCAATTGGATGATCCATCGAGTTATCTCACCAGGTTTGCAACATCCTATGGGAGATACAGGTGGTTGAGAATGCCTATGGGAATAAGCCCAGCACCTGTGGTCTTCCAGAGACTGCTGAACCAGGCATTAGAAGGACCTCAGGGTGTACACATAATCGCAGATGATGTGTTGATAACGGGGAAGGTGAAACACTGGAAATGGCGAGCAAGGACCACAATGAAAAACTGAGATTGTTCTTAGACAGATGCCGAGAGAGAAACATTAATCTGAATGTCGACAAATTCAGACTCAGACAAAGTGAAGTGCCATACATTGGACATTTGCTCACATTTGAAGGATTAAAAGTAGATCCAGAGAAAGTACGAGCCATAAAAGAAATGCCAAGACCAACTGATGTGAAAGGTGTACAGAGAATTCTGGGCATGGTAAATTGTCTGTCCAAGTTTTGCAGACACCTCTCTGATCACTGTGAAGTGCTCAGACAGCTGACACACAAGGACAGTTTGTGGGACTGGTCTGAGGTTCACGAACAAGCCTTCAAGAACATAGACCTCATAACCAAGGCACCAGTACTGCGCTATTACAGCCTCATGGAACAGCTAGTTCTACAATGTGATGCCTCGGAAACAGGCCTTGGGGCAGCATTATTGCAGAGTGGAGAACCTGTTGCTTTTGGAAGCCGAGCACTGACACTGACTGAACGGGGGTACGCCCAAATAGAGAAAGAGTGCCTAGCCATAGTGTACGGCATGGAAAAATTTCATCAGTACACATATGGATGAAAAGTGATCGTACAGTCTGACCATAAACCTTTTGAGAGTACTGTCAAGAAGCCACTGCTGCATGCACCCAAGAGACTTCAAAGGATGTTGATGAGATTACAGAAATATAATTTCATCATTACGTATGTTCCTGGAAAGGAGATGCTGTTAGCAGATGCCCTAAGCCGAGCGTATCTGGAGGACATCGCACAGGAAGAAAGTGTGAATATGATCCAGTACCTCCCAATATCTGAAGAGGGAATAAATGTAATCAAAATTGAAACAGCAAAAGATGACACACTTGAGACACTAATAAAGACATCAAGATAAGGATGGCCAACAAACAAAAGAAATATACCAAGTAAAATAGATCACTACTACTCAATCCAGGATGAACTGTCAATACAGGATGGTATTGTGTTCAAAGGGGAAAGAGTTGTGATACCAGATGCTCTGACGAGTGATGTCATGCACACTCGTAACACGACCGGCACTTGGACCCGGAAGTAGTACGGTCGGGTTTCCAGGAAGCATAAAAGGAGACATAATGGCGCTTCACATTGCTCAGTCATTGAGTTCACCCATGCCTTTGCTGACGCTACGCTGACTATTCTGTGAGTACTCACCAATTCGGGTTGCTTCTTTGATTGAGTGTGTGTTGCTAGAACGCGGGTTTATTTGTGTAGATCCTTGCTCTTTGTGTAAGAGAGTTCTTAGACTAATCGCGTGTTTATCCTGCTTATTCGTGCTGCTTCCGCGTTTGGGTTTACCATCCACGCTACACGGGCTAACTGCTAAAGCTTTTCAGTTTATCCTTCGGTTGCTCGTGACAGAATGACTGAGCCAAAAGCAGTAAACCCAGCGGAGTTTGCTCGCCTCTGTGATGTGGTTGACCAACATGCCGAAGCGTTTTTCTTACCGCATTGGATCTTGTGTTTGAGTTGTGAGAATTCCACCAGATACTCCACAGACCGACTGCGAGTTGCGCTTCTCGTCTCGTTGCTATCCGGGCAGGCAGCTGAGTGGGCCACGGCAGTTCTCCGATCGGATTCAGACGACTGCTTATTCATATGGAGAATTCAAGCGTCAACTAAAGCTAACATTTGAACATCCTGCTGCTGAGGTGGAGACCGATATAAAATTGTACCATCTGCGGCAGGGAGGGTCGCCCGTGAGTCGCTACACCGCGGATTTCCGTACTCTCGCCGTGCAGACCACCTGGGGAGACGCCGCCCTCCGGACGGCCTACTACGAGGGACTGGCTTCACGCATAAAAGATGAACTCTCCGGACGGGAGCTTCCGACCACACTGGAGGGACTGATTCAGCTCACCCTCCGGATTGACCAGTGCCTGCTCTCCCGTCCGAGGCCAACACCGCGGACCCTGCCGCCCATCACGCCATCTTTTTCACACGCCACATCTCGACCACCAGCCTTCACCACCACTGCTATGGCACCCACCGGATCGCGACCTCCCGCCGTGGTTGACACCGGAGCCGGGGAACCCATGCAATTAGGACGTGCCTCCTTGAACGCTGTTGAGCGAGAACGACGCTTCAGGGAGGGACTTTGTGCCTATTGTGGGTCAGGAGCGCACCATAGAGCCATCTGCTCTCTTCGCCCGGGAAACGCCCAGGTCCGGTGAACCATGGAAGCAGTTCACTGGGCTCCCTCCATCTCTCCGCCACCACGCCCAGCGTCTCTTATCTCACGATTCAGGTACACCTCCAATTTGGCCACAAACGAGTCAAAAGTTCTGCGTTCATCGACTCCGGTGCTGCTGGAAACTTTATTGACTCTTCATATGCCAAAAGATTGGGGTTGGAGACTGAAGCGTCATCCCAGCCAGTTCGGATTACATCTGTCGACGGTCGGCCCCTCTCCTCCAGCCCCATCATCGCCCAACACCAGGAAACTGTCCGATTTCACCTCACCTCCATCTCCTCTCCACCCATCATCCTTGGACACCCCTGGCTTCAGCAGCATGATCCTCTCATCTCATGGTCTCAGAACCGGATCCTCCAATGGGGGCCACCTGTCTCGAACTCTGCCTGCGGGCACCGGCTGGGACGTGCTCTAGGGAGTCCGGGGCCCCTGATGTCGACATCAACGCCATCCCCGAGGCTTATCGGGACCTGACTGAAGTCTTCTGCAAAAGACGCGCCACTCACCTTCCTCCTCATCGCCCCTACGACCTGGGCATTGAACTTCAGCCAGGTTCTGTTCCCCCCCGTGGCCACCTGTAGTCTCTCTCCACCACTGAGACGCGGGCAATGGAGGAGTATGTATCCTCAGCTCTCCGCCAAGGCACCATACGACCCTCCTCCTCGCCCGCCGCCACGGGATTTTTCTTTGTAAAGAAGAAATTCGGTGAACTACGTCCTTGTGTCGACTATCGGGGGCTCATCACCATAAAAAACCGACACCCATTGCCTCTTACCAACTCTGACCTGGACGCCCTCTCTGGTGCCACCATTTTTACAAAGTTGGACCTCCGGAGCGCCTACAACTTGGTGCGTATCAGAGAGGGCGATGAGTGGAAGACGGCATTCATCACCCCCACTGGACATTACGAGAGTTTAGTCATTCCATTTGGTCTCTGTAATGCACCAGCAGCTTTTCAACATTTCATCAATAACGTTCTCCCTGACATGTTGGGCCGATGAGTATTCGTGTACCTGGATGATATCCTTATCTACTCTCGCTCCATTGAAGAACATGTTCAACACGTCAGAGCGGTTCTTAAGAGACTGCTCGCTCACCAGCTGTACTGTAAGTTGGAGAAGTGCGCTTTTCACGAGCGCTCCACCACGATCCTGGGTTTTGTCATCTCGTCCCAGGGTGTGGCCATGGACCCACAGAAGCTAGAAGTTGTACAACATTGGCCCCTACCCAAGACTCTCAGACAACTTCAACGGTTTCTCGGGTTTGCGAACTTCTATCGACGCTTTATCCGGGACTACAGTACGGTTGCAGCACCATTAACCGCTCTGACTCGGCCATCATCTCATCACTTCCAACTCAACTCTATCGCCATCTCCGCCTTCCACGAGCTCTGCCGTCAATTCACCACCGCCCCGATTCTTCTCCATCCAGATGCAAACAAACCGTTTGTTGTGGAGGTGGACGCTTCGGATGTGGGCGTCGGGGCTGTTCTCTCCCAACGAGGTCCAGACCAGAAGCTACACCCTTGTAGTTTCTTCTCCAAAAAATTTGACCGCACGCAGCAGCGATACAGGGTAGGGGGCCACGAGCTGCTGGCCATAAAGTGGGCATTGGAGGAATGGTGACACTGGCTCCAGGGCACCAGGGAGCCGTTTATCGTCTTGACCGATCACCAGAATCTCATCACCATCCAGAACCTCAAACAGCTAAACCCAAGGCAGGCGCGTTGGGCTCTGTTCTTTGAACATTATGATTTCCAACTATCATACTGCCCGGGGTCGAAGAACACCAAGGCTGACGCCCTCTCCCAACAGCACGAGGAAGACGACCCTCGGGCGGACGCCGTGCCTGTTCTTCCCCCCTCCAAGATCATCACCCCACTACGCTGGGAACTGGAGACGAGGGTTTGCCAAGCACAAGCCGCAGAGAACGAACCGGCAGGTGTGCCGCCTGGATGACTCTATGTCCCCAAGAACACCCTGACTGAAGTCATCCAATGGGGACATTCAACTCCTCTATCAGAGCACCCAGGCACGCAGCGCACCCTACCATACGTGCAGCGTGCCTTCTGGTGGCCATCTATGGCCAAGGACATCGACGAGTTCGTTCAGGCGTGCCCAGTGTGTGCCAGGGCCAAGGACACCAATCAACCAACACCCGGGGAGCTCCAACCGCTTCCAGTTCCCTGTCGGCCCTGGACACACATTGCCATCGACTTCATCACGGGCCTGCCGGTCTCCGAAGGAAAAAATGTCATCTTGACCATTGTGGATCGGTTCTCTAAAGCTGTGCACCTGGTGGCCCTCGCCGGACTCCCGTCAGCTAAAAGGACAGCCGAGCTGATTTTAGAGCACGTAGTCCGTCTGCATGGGTTCCCCAAGGACATCGTCTCGGACAGGGGGCCCCAGTTCACTGCACGGTTCTGGAAGGCCTTCTGCCATCTGATCAATTCCACCTGCAGTCTCTCATCAGGTTACCATCCTCACACTAATGGTCAGACGGAACAGACCAACCAACAACTGGAGCGCTACCTGAGATGCTTCGTCGCCAACCGTCAGCGCTCCTGGGCCCGCTACCTCATCTGGGCTGAACTTTCCCATAACCTCCATGTTTCCTCCGCCACCAAGTTAAGTCCCTTTGAGGTATGCCAGGGTTTCCAACCTCTAATGTTCGAACATCAAGAACCAGAGGTTGAGATACCAGCGGCCCAACAGTTGGTCTGCAGGTGTCGTCGATCGTAGGTCCTAGCCAAGGAAGCAATCCAACGTGCTAACACTCGTTACACCACACAACATCGCCGTCGACACCCTCCGGGACGATTGTACCACGTAGGTGACAAAGTGTGGCTGTCCACAAAGAACCTGCACCCCAATACAGAATCAAAGAAATTATCACCAAGGTTCATCGGCCCCTACTGCGTCACCCTCTGTATCAACCCTGTCACCTACAGGCTCCAGCCGCCTGCGGCGCTCTGGATCCATCCGGTATTCCATACCTCAAAACTCAAACCCTTCACGACGTCACCCATGGTTCCCCCCACCCACCCTGCTCCTCCTCCCCGTATCATTGAGGGTGGTCCCACCTCCACACTCGTTCGCCGGATCCTTGATTCACGTCCTCGGGACAGAGGGCTCCAGTACCTGGTCGATTGGGAAGGTTACGGTCCCGAGGAGCGATCTTGGATTCTGGCTCGGTTCGTCCTAGAGCCCTGCACTCATCCAGGACTACCGTTGTCGGGTATCCTCCACCTCCAAAACTCATAAAAGGGAATTTCCCCTTAAGAAATAATGAAAACTCAAGATTATTCGTTCCACAGCCCAGAAAAATAAATACATAAAAATAATTAATATAAAATATAATGTAAAAATAAAACAAATTAACCTGCACTTTTACCTTTAAATAAAGTAAAAAGAAATCCCGACAGATAAGTGTTTCCATTAGTGTTTGTGCAGTGTACGTGTTTGTGTGCACTATGTATGTGTGTGCGTGTGTTTGTGTGGCACAGTCTCCCTCTTCTCGTTTTACACAGTAACCCTTCCTCCAGTCTTATTTGTGCGGGATGATTACCCACAATTCCACAGGGCAAGAGAGAGAAAAACTGTTGGCTCAGTTGTGATCATGTGACGCTTGGCATCAAAACATGAAGCGCATGCATGATACATGATACGTAAACCAAGACTTGTTTGTTTTTCAAGTCAAAATTTATTAAAAATCTTTGCTCGTCTTGCGGAACACTAGCAATCCGAGGTTCCACTGTATATGCCTCACCAAGCCTTTCATTCTAACATCGTAAAAGTGCTACAATAA
>JAAGKR010013779.1:2872-13188 GCA_011419295.1 Clarias macrocephalus
GGGGGGGGGCGAGGGGGGGTGTGGTGCGGGTAAATTTAGTTATGTTGCATGAGCAAAATTGTGGTTATCCTGATATCAGCAAGGCTGTGTTTGGGCACACTGTAGTTACAAGTCTGTAGGCTGTGCCATGGGCAATCACAGACATGCCAAAGTTCAGTATTACAGCACAATTCTGAATGGGATATTGCTTTATTTTTATGGCAATTGCATAAACCTGAAATTAATAAAGAATATCCTCAGATCGATTCTGAAAAAGGAACACTCAGTTTATAGCATGCTGACCAGTTGGCCAGCTAGCTCACATTAATTTGTACGTTCCTGTTAAAGGTGCCTCGGGTGAAACT
The DNA here is from genome assembly GCA_011419295.1 of Clarias macrocephalus. Taxonomy (NCBI): domain Eukaryota; kingdom Metazoa; phylum Chordata; class Actinopteri; order Siluriformes; family Clariidae; genus Clarias; species Clarias macrocephalus. The sequence continues at coordinate 3,217 of JAAGKR010013779.1, forward strand.
GTTCAATCTTCTGTGTCATCATCTTTCATATAATAAGTCAGAAGTTTCTGAAGAGTATGATTTGCCACAACCACTGATAGTGTTTGTAACTTTAGGAGTTGAACTTTTTACTTGTGAACTCAGTCTAGCAGAGTGATACTGTACAATCAGTGAGCGCAGAGTAGTTGTACTAAATACTGTATAAGCATTCCTGAAGCCCTGCAAATCAAATTAGGGGACTGGAACTATCTTGTATATCAACAGCTTGACAATGAAACAATTACGGTTGAGCTATGCATTAAAATCCCAGGGTCTTGGTGGAGTAATAAGAATGATGTGTGGCATGCTATTACACAAACACACACACTTAGGCAAATAAGCAGCTGTGTTTGTGATTCCTAATTTCTTTTTTATCTCTGTGATGTCCTCCTGGGTTCATGCCATGCTTGCTCTGAATAGCAAGCATACTAAACAAAAATGGTTTTAGTTAATACATTATAAATAATTATTAATAAAAATAAATAAAATAAATAATAATAATTAACAGTTGTCTTGTCTGTCCTTAGTTATTTAATTGGTACTTGGACAATGTGCAACTGCCTACTTACAGTTCTTTTGTTTTGGAAAAAGAAATGGTTGATTAAACAATTCACCACATTTATGTTTACACATGATTGACTTCTAAGTGGGATTAAAAAAAAATTTTTTTTTAAGATTTTACTACTGATTCTATGAATCTACAGTGTGGGCTGGAAAGAAATCAGACTTTGCTTTTTGTAAAAAAAATGGAAAAAATATTCAAACTTAGTTACCAAAAAAAAAACAAACAAACAAACAAACAAAAGAAAAATGTATAGATAGATAGATAGATAGATAGATAGATAGATAGATAGATAGATAGATACTGTACATACATACATACATATATACAGTACACATAAGACACGAGTTTGAATTCACTTTCTACATTGTCGAATAATACTGGATTTTTTAAAACTATGAAACAAAAAAGTAACAACAACAAGAGTTAGTTGATATTTTAAGTCGCAAAGATCAGCTGTTTTGGAATATTTTTTAGCAAGAACAGTATTGTCAAGTGTATTTGCAAAGCCCATCAAGCACCATGATGAAACTGGCTCTCATGAAGACTATCCCAGGAAAGCAAGACCAAAACTTTCTTCTAAAGTTCATTTAGAGTTACCAGCTTCAAAATTCACCAATTAACAAACAGCACCTCAGATTAGAGCCATTATGAAGGCTTTACAAAGAAAAAGTTGCAGATACTAAAAAATAGATAGTGCAGACACTATCTATATATCAACTGTTTAAAGGAGATTGTTTGCATGTTTTGGATGCCTTCAGCGTTATTTTACAATGTAGAAAGAAATAAAAACCAGGAAAGACCATGGAATCATCCAAACGTTTGACTGGCAGTTTAAATAAATAAATAAATAAATAAATAAATAAATAAATAATGCCCAATTATATCAGCATCTTACACTACTTTCCTTGTAATACTTACTGTATCATTTAAACTAACACCTTTAAGTTTCACAGTTTTAGTTGCTATGAAAATATCTCAGTCAGACTGTCAGCAGACAGGCAAAAAGCTGTTACCAAATGGAAAAGTGTCCCCATAGTGTTGTCTTCATTATCACTTGGACATGTATGCACTGACTGAGATTGTCTGAGGATTAAAAAAGGAAAAGCTGTGAAGAAAGTGCAGTACGGATTTAAAAATAGCACCAAAGTTTCCCCCTTAGCAGTAGCTAATCTTTGCTTAGCTTCTCCATCTGCATTAATTTCCATTGTTGAGTTTATATTGGGACAATGCAGGGAATGTCCTCTTAGGCACCACAGAAATCATACTATCTTATGAGAAAACCGCCACATTTTAAGGGTGACGTTATTATTATTTTTTCCATGTAACACTTCTATTATTTCTCAACAGGCTAAATTTTTCAGGGGTGAAGCATTATTTAGTGGTCTACTTGGATATCCTGTAACTGAGCTTCATGTATCTGACATACTGTAACTGCTAGTATGTGGCATTTAATCAAAAGAAGCAAGAATGTCAAAAGAAATTAATTATGTATACACTTTCTTCAAAAGTAGAAAAAAAATCATCCACCAAATAATGGAACACTTAAACCTGAAATGTAACACTGCCACCTAGTGGATTGCAGTATAATTCTGATAAAGGAGGTATATGTCCTAAATTGTCCCATGAGCATTACCACTGCTTTACTTATTAACTTATTACTTTTCCAGTAATTAAAATTACTTATCCAGTACCAAGAATAGTACGTAGATATAGATGAATTCACTTAACATTTTTATTAATTATTTATACAAAAAATATATATATAAATCAAATATATACTGTAACATGTACAGGTATTTATGTATGTATGTACTGTATGTATATTAATCCACTGCTTACTTATGTCGTCTAATCAGCCAATCAAGTGGCAAAACATGGAGCACAATGCGTAAGGCCATGTATGTACAGATACAGAGCTAAATGTAATATTAACATCAAATATCAGAATACAGAAAAAAGTACATTATGATTTCTGTTACATTAACAATGACATAAATGTTTGTGCAAGTTGGGCTGGTCTGAGTATTTCAGAAACTGGTATTCTCCTGGGATAATCACGTAGATAAATTCGTATTTCCTTGGAGCCTCCGTCCTCCTCAGGGTCTACTTCCAAATTTACAGCGGGAAAAGGAACTAACCAAGATCTTAAGAGATCTTGCAGAAACCTCCTGTATGAGCCTATGGCCATACAGTACATGTCTTTCTCAAGTGAACAGGAAGCCCTATGCCACTTCACTCCCAGCTACCACTGTGTGGCTCCACTTGAACGGTTACCTTGTCCAGTATGATCACCCTAGCCCAAACTGCTTTCCTGTCCTGGGATACCTGTGCGAAAGGGGGAAAGTCATGTACTGTACCCTGATCAGTCACTCTCTTTTTCCAATTTCTATTAAATACGGGGGTCTCCTCTACTACCATACCAAATGCCGAGGTCAAGAGTACAACTTGTTTGTGGTGCCCTGATTAAAGATCGCCATTGTCATGCACCTCACACCCCCTGGCTCACCAAAGACAAAAATCAGGACAGATTACACTGGACTGGTCTGGATGCAGAGATTAGAACGTTCTGCCTATGTTGCCTCCAAGTTTAATAAACCTTGCTCAAAAAGCAACGTCCTCATCCCATTGCCCATCATCAGTGTGCCATTCCAAATGATTGGGATGGCTTTGGTCAGACAGACAGCTCATGGGCAGGAGTATATTTTATTTGTTGTGGAATGCACTACTGGAAACTCCAAGGCTGTGCCCCTTCAGAAAATCACAAAAAACATTGCCCAAGAACTGGTCCCTTTTTCAGCAGAGTCAGTATCATCCCCAAAGATACACTCACAGACCAGCCTGCTCTGTTTATGTCCCACTTGATGGCTAATAACCAGATGCTGAAGCAGATGCTTTAGTAAATCACTGACAGAGAGAGCAGAAACTGGATTTTTTTACTGCCATATGTCTTGTATGCAATCAGGACAACCCCACAAGGAAATTCAACAGCACGCTCCTCATCCAACTGTATGGTGAGATGCTAAAGCAATGGCTTTGCCCTCTGTTCTGATCTGTTTAGGGAAAGCACACAGCTCATGTAAGGCAACAGAACACATGACTGAAGGGCATAACCACTGATTGTCCTGCATATTACTAGGAGAAATAAAGGAGTCGTGCCTCGGCACACGCAAGCAGTTTATCATCAACTATCAAAACGGATTCTACTGAGTTTTAGTAGACTCTGACAAAGAATTTCTCACTTCAGCTACATTTTTTCGGTGCTGGGTGTAAACATGCTGAACACCGCTCTTCTCACTTATTATTGGCCACCACAGAAGTTGGATAAAGCCACCACAAGCACAAAGAGTAATATCTTTCCTTCTCTCACTCCTTCGTCCTACCCCCCCCCACCCCCCTTTTCAACTTTCCTCTCACCACCTAAGAACATTAATTTGCCCCAAGTTTTATACAGTAAAATAACACAATGTACAGTGTACAAAAGTGGAATTATAATTTTGACCACTATATTGATGTTTTTCATCCACTTCAATTTTATAATCCATTTCATTTACACTCATGACATATATTCAAATAAACACATTTTGGTTTTTGATAGTGTTGCAGTACACAAAATCGGTTTTGGTTTTGAGACCACTTTTTGAAGGTCAGAGTCTCGTCTCGGAATCGACCACATTTTTAATCTGCCTCATCTGTGTCTCAGACAAACCAGACTTGGGATTTTATTTCAAGACTGGTCAAGACCACAATTACAGGGATATTAATAAATTACTTGCACACTGTCTGATTTAATTATTAACGTTGTCATCCTCCCTGCCCCCACTTGCTGTCAGTAAAAGTAAATGTAGGAAAATAAGTTGACTTTCTGTAGAAAAATCTGGCTTCCTAAACCACAAAGAGATTATTTGCTAAACATTATGCAAAAGAAAACACACAGCAATATGTCATTTTTACAGTGCAGTATTTACTGGGATGGATGGAACTATTTCAACTTTATCGCCACATAATAAGAAATTCAAGGCAAGTGCCTCATGCAAAGATAGCTAGATAATATCACTCAACCTCTCCTCGTCTACTGTATGGTGCTTTATCCTGTATACAGGGGTACACCCTAGACGGGGACACACTTACTGTATACATACACTTACCAAGCACAGGGAGAACCTACAAACTCAATGCACACAGAGACAGGAATCAAACCTGGCCAGGAATCGAACCCGAACCCTGGAGGTGCAAGACAACAGTGCTAACCACTAAGCCATCATGCTACCTGCTAACTTACAATTCATCCATCTCTGCCCAAAGACCCTTTAGGAATCTTTTCCATCCTCAAAACCTCAATCCTTAATCTTAAAAATAATGCAGTAATATGACACAGAAATTGCTGACATATATAGTAAATGCTACATGCTGCAGTACAGCTCTCTCACTTGGGTGGGACAGCTGGAGATCTGATAGCAGGGAAAGGAGACCAAGTAATTCACTTCTAATTCTGTGACAAATTCAGTTATTAAATGGGCTGTGATAGAGGGTGGTGGGCATTCTTTAAGTGTGCTAATTTCGAGTATGAATACACAGTTGCAGGTCTAATAAATAATTTTTATAAACTTTTTGTGGAAGTTTAATCTCCATAAAGATCACTCACTCAGTCATCATCTATACCGCTTAATCCTGTATTCAGGGTCATGGGGGCCTGGAGCCTATCCCAGGAGACTTAGGGAACAAGACGGGGTACACCTTGAACAGGATGCCAATCCATCGCAGGGCCTCCATAAAGATGTTTTTTTTTATGATGGCAAGAAAATGAACTGGTTTGGCCATCGCATATGAATCATATCCTTGTATACATAGCATACCATATAAATCATATCCTTATTTTACTATTTAAAAAACTTGTCATATTGTCCTTTGTGTATACACATTGTGTTCCACAAAGGTTTATATCTAAACAGTGGTAATACTTTAATTTCTGTGCATATTATGTTTAAGATTGTATAATTTAACATTTCCAGATCAGTTTAAGGATAGGCTATCAATTTCACGCTATAACATTTTACTATAAATGCGTGAGAATGCATGGTCTGGTCTTGGTCTTAACTCCATCTTGCCCTGCATTGATTTTGGACTTGACTTGGTTTCAACTCGTTAAAGTTTTGATCTTGTTTCTGCCTCAATACACTCAGGTCTGGGTCTAGGTGGACTTGACTACAACACTATTTTCAGACAATACCATTATTACCCATGGAAATGTTCAACTGGTGTAAATTCTGCAATGCTACAGTATGTTAATAAAAAAATCTTACATCCAGAGGTTTAAAATAACTCATGGTGGTTATATCAATGTACTTATTTACATACATGCCTGTTTCTTGCTTTCTTCAGTAATGTAAAAAATAAAAAAAAATAAAAAGCCTGAGATTAGAGAATTGGTCTGTGTGTGTTTGGAGCAATAGAGGGAGCCACTGGCCACAGCATTATGAAAAGCGCACCTGAGTACGTCAATTCTGTTAACAAACCGAGGATGTGGGTATATTAATTACATTGTGAGGTTCTGAATGGACTTATTGGTACTTGTTGATCTCTCCTGTCTTGAAAAACAGTGAGTTTTTGCGCCTGGTTAGGGTAAACAGTGCCTGCTGTGGCTAAATAGTCCAATTCCTTGATGGGCAGACATTGTTACGTTTGATATGTTGCATATGAAAGCATGTTGCTCTGTTTGCACTGTTCCTGCTCTCAGATATCGACGCTCTTCCTTTCTAAATGTAGTTCTTCCCTCTCCCATGTACTTGGGAACACCTGATGCATTCTGATATGTATTATTCTACGATATTACGTTTCCTTAACTGTAATTTCATCACACACTAGTGCAATTATCATGTGTGAGAAACAGAGACATTTAGTGGCATTCTTAGGTGGCATTCTTAGTTTCTAAAATCATTTATTAATTCATTCATCTTCTATCTTGCTTATTCTAGGGGCTCAGGAAGCATGGAGACTATCGCAGGAAACATCAGGCACAAGGCAGGGTACAGTACACCCTGCCAATCCACCGTGGGACACACATGCGCCCTCATTCACACCCTAGGGGCAGTTCGGAAACACCAGTTAACCTAAACTGCATGGAGTGTGGGAGGAAATTGGAGTACCTGGATGAAATTCACTAAGCACCGGGAGAACATGCAAACTCCACGCACACCCCCGAGTTGGAAACTGTACCCTCGACCCGGGACAGGCGGGGCCACAGTGCTAGCCACTAAGCCACCATGCCTCCTGTTTGTAAATTCAATGATGTTGACATTCTACTCCTCTGTTTTAAAAATACATACTCATCAAAGCAATCCGAATCTTTCAGAATACACAGGTTCTTTTTAATGATAGATGGCAAGCTTCTTTCAAAAGAGATATACAGCTCTTTCTGGACAGGGCAAGAAAATGTGTCACATTTGTCCTCTTGTACTGAAAGTATTAATATAAAAGACAGTAAAAGGCATTATTAACAGTTCCGGACGGGATAAAGTGCAGAAACACAGTCATTTTCACATCGCCATAATTGTAAAAGTAGACTACAGGAACCAAGTTCGCATTCACTAGCTAATTATGTTATGTTTGCACAGCCACACTGATTGGTATTAACGTATAGATTAAGTTTTGTTAATAGATTATGCGGATAGTTCATGAGTCCTCTTGTAAACATTTGAAGGAAAAAAATGATAAAAACCTGCTCATAATCTAAAGAGAAACACAGTACAACACACAACTTGTCCACAGTAACTGTAAGATTAGTAGTGATTATAGCATAAAGGTTCACTACAGTGTGTTACTGAGAAAATATCCATAAAAAGTGACTTTAACATGGTTACAGTAAACATTCTCACTGTTGATAGAAAGGCTCTAAAGGGACTTATGCAGTTAATCACAGACTTCATGTTATATGTACACAATCTCCATTTCAATGACTGGGAAACTGGTTATTCGAAAGGTGTGATTCACATGTAGAATGTACTGTAAACACAGGTACTGTAAGTTCATTCGAACAGAAAGCCTAGTGTTACGTGTAAGCATATGAGCTGATATGACCACACACACATACACAAACTGAATCAGAGATTCAGTATGGAACCTGACACAGCAACCCAGAAAGCCAGAATGTAATGCAAATGTAATTTTTTCTTTTTCTTTTTTTTAAGAATAGATTAGAAGATGTTGGAGTATGATGAGATTTCCAAAATCTACTTTTTCCTATCAAAATGGTAAGAATGAGACGCTATTAAATACCATGAACGTCCTTCCAAGTATGTTGAACGTCAAGCAAAAATGTTTTTTTTTTTTTTTTTTTTTTTTTTTTGGAAATAGGCAGTGTGTTAGCTTTTTTGTTTAAAAAAAAAAAAAAACATCTGATGGCCCTTTCGTATCTTGTTTCTCCTCTAAGGCAAAAACAGTGAAAACACCAACATGTGATCCTGTATTTCTCTAGTGTTGCTCTTTAATGTAATTGTCACCTTCACTGAGAGAAAGAGAAGGACAATAATTAAGCAGTGGAGAATTTGCTTCTCATTACACGTACAAGACGACAGGGACTTTTTGTTGTCAGGTGTTGTGTTATGTCGGTGCTACTCGCACGCTGACAACGTCCCTCGAAACATCAGCCTCATCTTAAGCCTGAAGGAATCATCAGAACCTGAAAGAGAAAATAATATTAGAATTACTGTACATTAATAATTCATTTGGTATAATGCGCATCTTAAACTGGACGGCATATTATCTGTGTAACTAGATGCTTTTTAAGCATACTGAAATGAGGAGAGAATAACTCCAGAGATATAATCAATAATGATATGTTCTCCATTGGGTTAAATGAAATTCACACGAAACAAAATGGATGCTGTGCAGGAACTCATTCCAAGTTTCTAGACTGTTACAAGGAATACATGCCTAAACATTGGGCTACAAATCTCAGGACATCCCAGGACACTTAATTCTCTAAAACAATTAACAGGGTCAGTGGTGGCTCAAACGGTTAAGCTCTGTCTTACTGACCGGAGGGTTTAGGGTTCAAACCCCGGCAGCTCTGCCAAGCTGTTGGTGTTAAGCCCTTAACCCTATCTGCTGTAGGGATGCTATGTCCTGGCAGACCCTGCACTTTGACCCAAGCTTCCTCGCTGGGATGTGGGGGAAAAACATTTAATTGTTCTGTAAGGTACATGTGACAAATAATGAAATCATAATCTTAAATCTAAGAAAAGCCAAACCACTGTGTGTCACTGTTGAGTCCCTCAATTTGAAACTGTCAGATATCATGTTTGACAAAGTATAAGAGGTGAAGCCCACGCATGTTTTAGGATGTTGGATGAGAGTGTTTGTTGTTCTGTGTTGTACACCATCTTGTGCGGTAAGGATTAGCCTTACAGAAGGAGTTGGATCAGGTTCAGCTTCACCGCCCAAACCCCCCGCCCGTCCCGTACGTTTACTTGCAGTAAGAACTATCTCATTTCCACATACACAAACATTTAGCATCCTGTTATCTCTACAATCAAAAGTGCGTCGCCTCGCAGTAATTGCCTGGTAAAAATTGTTCAAAATTGATCAGCTTTAGACAGAAAGTAGATATTTGAATAGAAAGTTGAGAGGACAAAGATGGTTTTCAAGACACAAACTTGTTAGAACAGATCAGACTGATGGAGTGATGAGACAGAGGTGAAGATGGTTAGCCACACACGATGAGCAGGTGAGGGTTAGCTTACATGACTGAGCGAGAGGTACTGTAAATTTAAAATACCGTATTGAGTCTGAGACAACCACTTTTATTCCGTTACAGCAGGACCCGGTGGGTTCTCTTTATTTTCAGAGGGAATGGCTAAGTAGTCTGTCCTGTAGACAAATGGGTACAAAAAAGAAGCAAAATCTAAGAGGGTGCAGTGAAGCACCAAAAGAAAACAGGGTTTTGCTTAAGAGCTACATATCAGTGCAAATATTCAACAACAAAAAAATGTTGGTTATTGCAGGATCCTGGTTCCCTTTTTTTTTCTTCAGAATCCATGGATACAAAAGAGGAATAGAAACAGTTATAGAAACACAAACATCAGGCAATGGCAAATGAAACCTTTCAAAAATGGAAAGAAAAGTTCTAGGTGTTAATAAGAGTTTACGAAGGTCTTGGATTTTGTCAAATGGCAGTAAGGGACGAATGAATATAACAATTGGATTATACCAGATAAGCCTGGAGAGGGCTTCTAGCAATGTTTCCTGTCTGCACTCCAGAGCTGATTTGATTAGGGTTCACTAATGCACACAGACCACTGTGGATGGATGCATTAGCTCTCTGTGTGTGTGTGTGTGTGTGTGTGTGTGTGTGTGTGTGTGTGTGTGTGTGTGTGTGTGTGTGTGTGTGTGTG
>JAAGKR010013780.1:2957-13187 GCA_011419295.1 Clarias macrocephalus
AAATTTAAGGGGAAATTCTAAGAGAATGTTTTAATTCTAAGAATTTTCTTAGAATTTCATCACTAGGAGCAACTTTTAGTCTTAAGAAGCTTTGTGCATACGGGCCCAGAAGAGAATATTTTTGTCATGTATAAACTACTGAAGAAATATTAATGGGGTTCACACAGGTGTATTTGGCCAAGCTTGAGGTAACATGTAGGCTTTGTTTCACCCCAATCGGCCCACAGGGTACATTTTTTAATACACGCTTATGAGTGTGCAGTTGAAATTCCATCTGAACAAAGTCGCAGGAACATCTAGTGTACAATAAAGAAGAACTTGCTGATGGAAAGCCGAAAGTCTAACAGGAAGTAAATGACAGTAAAATTACAGCACACTACAGCTATCCGGGGTGTTTACGTTGACGGTGTAACGCACGGAGGAAGTGACGTCAGCGCTGGTGACGTTCCAGGGTGTTTCGAATGGTGGCGTTTCGCCGAGGGAAGTTCCCTTAACCGGCATTCCCTGCATACGGAGTAGGGAGTAGGGAGCACCCTGTCAAGTGCACTTTGGAATGGAACGCTGCTATAGTTCATCCTAGTCAGTCAGATCTGTGCCGGGCTTCCGCTTTCTGTGTTTAGACCACAAAAGAAATCACCAAATTATTTAATGTTTTTTCTTTTTTTTATTATGTTTGTTTTTTTTTTAAAGTGAACAAGCAACAAAATAATACGGTCAGGCAAAATTAACGTAGGCAAAAGAAAATACTCGGTTTGAAGGCCGACGCGAACAGGTAACGCCTGGCAAACTCTTAGGCCAACAGGAGCTACAGCTAACAGCTAACTAACACTGTGTAAAAGTGTTAATGATACACACACAGCTCTGTTTATTCTGCTCGATCAAGACTCACATCAGCTGAAGTTACATCCGTAGTGTAAAGTTGTTTTTTGTGCGTTTATTCATGAGAAATTTTACCCGGTTTGACTTGATCACCCTCGTATATTATGTACACAATCTATAGTGTATATATTTATATGAACTGTTTGTAAATATTGTATAGTAGATGCGCTCGCGACTTTGTTGTTGTGGAATTTAATTGCACACTCATAAGCACGTATTAAAAAATGTGTAGCGACATCCATAATGATTAGGGTTACAAACTTCCAGCTAATGGTGAATAAATATTTTTCAACTAATTCTCATAATGAAGTTTTTTTTTTTAATATGACAGCTGTGTTTATGTAGATAGATCAGTAAAATGCCATGTGTGTGTATAAAATGACTTTTTTGTTCCTACATTAATTATTCTGTCTTCATGTGTTTGTTTCAGAAAATCCACAACAGTCTTACGGACATCATGACCTTCCTGTATGTTTATATCTTATGTGTCGCTGCCTGTAAGTATTTGTCCGCTTCCTGATTAAAAAACAAACAAACATTTTTTGGCATATTTGTCTCACTTTATTGATTGATATCATCCAGCAAATTGTAATATTACACAAAGATAACCTGAGTAAATACTAAATGCAGCTTTAAATGATGATTTCATTTATTAAGGGAACAAAAGCTGTCCAAACCTGCCTGGCCCTTTGTTAAAAAAATGAATTGCCCCCTAAACCTAATAACTGGTTATGTGACACTTAGCAGCAACAACTTGGTCACGCTTTTGCAATACCTCCCAATGAGTCTTTCACTTCTCTGTGGAGGAAGTTTGGCCCACACGTCTATGCGTAATTGTTTAAATTTCACCACTTTAGAGGGTTTCCGAATATAAATGGCCGGCGTAAGAATCCTAATCGCATTTAAGTCCAGAGTTTTAACTATTTAACAAAATCTATTCAAAAATACAGTGGAACCTGGAAATAACGCGGTTTAGGAATGTTCCGCAAGACGAGCAAATATGTTTTTCATTTTGACTTGAAAAACGAGCAAGTCTTGGTTTACGAGTGCCAAGTATCATGTATCACGTATGCGCTTCTTGTTTTGACACTGAGCCTCACGTGATCACAACTGAGCCAATGATTTTTCTCTCTCCTGCGCTGCGGAATTGTGGGTAATCGTCTCCCATGCTGGGTCTTAGTGCTCGTCTCTTACTGGTGTAATCAACATCTCCCTCTCTGTTTCAGCGTGTCTCCTATGTGTGCGTGCGTAATTTGACATTGACACACACACCGACACAATCTCTTGCCTTTGCACCCCTCTCCCCGGCTTCTCACACACATACAGACACACACTCTCTGCTCTATACAGAAACTCTGCTCTGTCGTGATTCGTTTCGTGGTAAAGTTTTTATTTTTTACTTTACAGTAGTGATTCCGTTAGTATGCGCTCACGCGAGTGTCATTGGAGAGATTCATTTTTTCCCCGTTAAAACGCTGTTTCTGTTTTGTGTGTGTTTGTTGTGAAACTTAAAAAGCAAGGTGGGGGGAGGGAGGAGGACTTTTACTGTGTAAGACAAGGCGAGGGAAGGGGCTAATTCCACACACACACACACACACACACACACATGGAGCCTGTACACGCAAACGGAAACACTTATCTGTCGGGATTTATTTTTACTTTTTTTACTTTTGTATTATATTAATTATTTTGATGTATTTATTTTTTTGGGCTGTGGAACGAATAATTTGAGTTTTTATTATTTCCTATGGAAAAACTCGATTTGGTTTACAAGTGTTTTGGAATACGAGCCCACTTCTGGAACGAATTATGCTTGTAATCCAAGGTTCCACTGTAATTACTTTTTGACACAAAAAGTCATCTCTATAAGTCTTAAATATGTTGAAATTCAGCAACATTCATAGATTTACTTCACCAAGAATCTCAAACTCAGTTAAATAAAGGTCATGCAGAAATGTACCTTAAAAGCATTACAATTTACTTAACATGCAGATACTTACTGCATTTCATACAGTAGTTTTTTAGTATACAAGGTGAGTGAAGCCTGCAGTGATACTGACAAGCCTGAGCTGACAAACAGTAATATAGGTTATTTTCAAGCTCTGCGTTGGTGTCAGCATTCAGTCACATAGACACAAGACAACCAAAGATTTAATTTTATTCATCTGTTCATTACCATAACAATATACCTTGGATTTACTTCACATGGTGTCACATGGTGTCAGATACTGTGATCCTTGCACTGATGCATCTCTGGTAATGTGCTGAATAATGTAGTTTTACCCAACAGAATATAGAATAGTCTGAGACCTGACCATGAGTCAAGTCAAGAATCCTTGAAGTTACATTTTCAGCAGTTGAGTGGGAGATGTATATATTTAGGAGTCAGCAGTCTTAAACACACAAAGAGCCGTTTGGACCCACACTGGGAAAAACATTAGGAGCCACAAAAACCCTTTTGACATCTAAATTGAAGATAAGACAGCATATATCGTTTTTGTACTTTTATGCTATGTATAAAAATGTGTTGCATTTCTTAAATCAATGGACAGCTACAAGGAAAAGGAAATTTTATATCTGCATGCAACAAAAACATTTTGAACTCCAAAAAAAAGACTATATACAGTGTAAATAGACGCAATTGAGTCCTCCTCGTATATATTAAAGCAGCAGAGGGATGAAAGATCCACATGCAGAGCCACTGGTTGCCGAACCCTGATATAAACCATAAAAACTTCATACTGCTAGTGAAAAAGTATGAGAATCCTTGATTTAATGACCTCAAAAAGCTAATTGGAGTCACGTGTTCGTATACCTGGAGTCTTGTTAAGACAATGAGTTTGGTGGTGTGACTAGAGCTACTTTGACTGATAAAAAGCACTGAAACTTATTCTTCTTGTGAGAAGCAAACTCAATACGCTAAAGTGAGCCATACCTCACCAAGAAGAGCTTTCAAAGGACCTACGATCAAGAATTGTTGACTTACATGAAGCTGGAAATGGTTACAAAGTGATTGATTTCAAAGACTTTAGAAATTCACCAGTCTACAGTTAGACAAAAGGAGACACTTTGGGACTGTGGGTACGCTACCGAAAGTTTGGGTGCTCAGTAAAAATGACCTGAAGAGCAAATTTCAAATTCAAATTTTATTTGTCACATGCACAGTCATACACAGTACGATATGCAGTGAAATGCTTAAGCGACTGCCTGTGACCTTAGAATAAAGAAATGAATATAACAGAGAAAGTAGAAATTGATTTAACTAAGAATAAGATAAAAAAAGATTCATGTACAGTAAAAATATACAATTTCCAATAAGAAAAATAAGAAAAATATAGAAAATAAAAAAATATACGAAAAGTATAAGAAAATATAAGAGAATAAGAAAATAAGAAAACCCTGGGTGCAAATGTAGAAAAATATGTATACAATATAAGGAATATAAGAGAGCCTGGGTGTAGCTGGGTGTACAGTATAGAGAATATGGAATATAAATAGAGATGCCCAGGGGGTGTGCAAGTATGCTGTAAAGTAAAGTGTTTTGTACTTAAAGTGACTTGTGCTTTTTTATAGAATAAATAGTAATGTAGTGTGCAATGGTTGTCCCAAGAGTCCAGAGCGAGTGCAAGATACATGAGTGTGGATGTGTAAAGTGCGTCAGTCAGTACATTTGGTGCGCTGGTTGAGAGACCGTATTGCCTGCGGGTAGAAGCTCCTCTTCAGTCTCTCTGTATTGGCCTTCAGGGAGCGGAATCGCTTTCCATGACCTCAACAGAGAGAACAGTCCATTGCTGGGGTGGCTGAGGTCCTTCACGATCTTCCTGGCCTTAGTCCAGCACTGCGTGTAGTAGATCGAGTGCAGGTCAGGGAGCTCGGTGTGGATGATGCACTCAGCTGATCGCACCACCTTCTGTAGAGCTCGTCTGTCCTGCATGGTGCTGTTCCCGAACCAGGTCGTGATGTTTCCTGTCAGGATGCTCTCTATGGTGCAGGAGTAAAAGTTCCTGAGCACCTTGGAGGGCAGCCTAAAGTCTCTCAAGCGCCTGAGGTGGTAGAGACGCTGTCGGGCCTTCTTCACCATGGTGTTGGTGTGACAGGACCATGACAGGTCCTGTTTGATGTGGACACTGAGGTATCTGAAGGTGTCTACTCTCTCCACTGGGCTGTTGTTGATGACAGGGGTCCGGTAGTTCCTCTCCTGCTTTGTGCTAAAGTCTACTACCAATTCCTTCGTCTTGCTAACGTTTAGAAGTAGACTGTTCCTCTGGCACCAGGTCTCCAGGTTTCCAATCTCCTCCAGGTAGGCCGTCTCATCATTGTCAGTGATCAGGCCCACCACGCCGGTGTCGTCAGCAAACTTGATGATGGTGGTGGAGTTAGTAGAGGCTACGCAGTCATGTGTGTACAGAGAGTACAGCAGGGGGCTCAGAACACAACCCTGTGGTGCTCCAGTGCTGAGCGTGAGGGAGGCTGAGACATGTCCACCCATCCTTACTGCCTGTGGTCTGCCAATTAGGAAGTTGGAGATCCACTGACACAGAGATGAGCTGAGTCCCAGGTGCTCCAGCTTGGTGGTGAGTGTGGAGGGAATTATGGTGTTAAATGCTGAGCTGTAGTCGATGAAGAGCATTTTAACATAATTCCCCCTTCTAGCATCCAGGTGAGTGAGAGATGTATGAAGAAGATGAGCGATAGCATCATCTGTAGAGCGGTTTGACTGGTACGCGAACTGTAGTGGTTCCAGTGTGTCTGGTAGTGAGGAGATGATGAAGTCTCTGACCAGCCATTCAAAGCACTTCATCACCACTGATGTGAGGGCTACAGGTCTATAGTCATTTAGGGAGGCAGGATGTGGTTTCTTCGGAACAGGAACAATGATGCATGTAGGGATCACCGACTGAGATAAGGAGATGTTGAATATCTCTGTGAACACAGGTGCAAGCTGGACTGCGCAGGCTCTGAGGACTCGACCTGAGATACCGTCTGGTCCTGCTGCTTTCCTGGTGTTCACTCTCTTGAAGGCTCTCCTCACGTCATGCTCAGATATGATGAACGCGTTTCCGGTGCTGGCAGTGACTTCCTGTCTGCAGCCGTTAGCGCCGCTAGCATTAGCAACGCTAGCGTCTTTAGCTGCAGCCTCGAAACGAGCATAGAAGGTGTTCAGCTCGTCTGCCAGAGTCATGTCCGCGTTCGTCATATCGGATGTTGGTGCTTTATAATCCGTTATTGTCTTTAGTCCCTGCCACAGGCTCCTAGAGTCACTCTGTTGGAGTTGTGACTCTAGTTTCCTCCCGTAGCGCTGCTTCGCCTCCTTCACCGCCTTCCGGACGTTGTATGACGCAGCCTTGTACAGGTCCATGTCCCCCGATGCAAGTCCCGCGTTGTAGGCAGCGGTGCGAGATCTCAGAGCGTCGCGGATGGTTTTATCCACCCACGGCTTCTGACTGGGAAACGGTCTGATGGTCGTTTTCTGTACGGTATCATCCGCTAGTTTCCCGATGAAACTCACAACCGCTTCCGTAAACACGCTGACGTCATCAGAGCTGTTCGGGAACATGTCCCAGTCTGCGTCATCAAGTGCGTCCTGAAGCGCGGCCGCCCTCTGAACCGGAAGTTCCTGTTTTAGCCTTTGTTTATAGTTTGGCATGAGGAAGATGGCGGCGTGGTCAGATTTACCAAACGGTGGACGAGATTGTGCCTATTAGCCGTCCTTAACTGTTGTGTAACAGTGATCCAGTGTCCTTTCTCCCCTGGTCGGGCAGGTGATGTACTGATAGAAGTTTGGGGCTGTGTGACAGCCTCATGCAGCTCGCATAAGGCAGTGTCCGTGTCCGCTTGTGGCGGAATATAAACAGCGCTGATTATGACCGATGTAAACTCCCGAGGAAGATAGAAAAGACGACACTTGATGGACAGGAGTTCCAGGTTGGCTGTGCAGGAGCGTGCGATAGGAACAACGCTCGCACTGCTGCACTAACTGTTGTTCACCATTAAACACACACCGCCTCCCCTCGTCTTCCCCGAGTCCCGTGTCCTGTCCATGCGGTGAACCAAGGAGAACTCGGCCGGCTGAATGGCGTGGTCCGGCACCGCTGGGTTCAGCCATGTCTCGGTGAAGCAGAGGAGATTGCAGTCCCGAATGTCTCTCTGGAACTTTATCCTGGCCCTGAGGTCATCCAGCTTGTTCTCCAGTGCCTGGACGTTGGCGAGCAGGATGCTAGGCAGAGGTGTGCGGTGTGCACGGGCTCTCAGCCTGTTCCTGACGCCGGCTCGTTTCCCTCGGGGCCGCCGCTTCACGTCCCGTCCTTTGTTTTCCCTCAGGATCTCACTCGGCCAGCTCGGATCCGGAGTCAAAAACGTCGAATCGTGAGTACATTGTAGACCAATAGAAATAAGAGTATCTCTATTGTACCTAATGCACTCAATTGTGATGAATTAGCCGGTTTAAAGTTATCGAAAATTAACTTAAAAAGTAAAAACAAGTTAAAGTAGGTCGGAGCAGTCGTGACGGCAGCCGACCTCACCGGCGCCATCTTGCACAACAAAGACTCATCAATGAGGTAAAGAAACAACCTCGAGTGACACCTAAAAATCTGAAGGCATCATCGGAACTGGCTAACATCTGTGTTCATGAGTAAACAGTATGATAAACATTGAGTAGGGTGTCCATGGCAGGAAACCACAAAGGAAACCACATTGCTGCATGTCTGAAGTTTGTGAAAGAGCACATTGACACTCCACAGTGGTGTTGGGAAAATGTTTTAAGTACAGATGAAACTAAGATTAAACTATTTTGAATGAACACACAGCAATACATCTGGTGTAAAACGAGCACTGCATCATCATGGAAACATCATCCCTACCGTGAAGTATAGTGGAGGAAACATCATGATCCCGGCCTGCTTTGCTGCATCAGGGCGTGGCCAGCTTTCAGTCACAGAGGAGAAGATGAATCCCCAAGTGTATCAAAAAGTCTTCAGAATAGAGTGAGAACGTCTGTACATCAGCTGAAACTCTGTAGAATTCAGGTGATGCAACAGAACAATGACCCAAAACACCAGAGCAAATCCACAACAGAATCGGTTCAGAAAAATAAAATCAGACTTTTGGATTGGCCGAGTCAAAGATGCCACAGAATGACTTGAAGAGAGTCACACACATGGGACGCCATAAGAATATGACTGAGCTAAAGCAGTTCTGCCAGGAAGAATGGGCTAAAGTTCCTCCTGAATGATGTGCAGGTCTGATACACAGCTACAGGAAGCGCCAGGTTGTGAGGTTATTTCTCTCAAGGGGGCGGGTCAAACAGTTATTAATTCCAAGGGTTCACTGACTTTTTCCACTGGAACTTGTTCCACTGAATGTTGAACGAGTGTGTCTAATAAAGACACGAAAGATCAGATTTTTTTGTGTTTTTTTATGCTCATTATATTTGTCGATGCTCTTTCAGCTGCAGTGGAATCCACAGTCGTCCTGCTGTGTGAATGGAGAGATCTGTCCATCCAAACACCTCATGTGGAGTGGACTATCGGGCGTAAGGTTGTGTTTGAGCGACAGGGTAAAGACTTGTTTCAGGCTGAAGGATATGAGGGTCGTGTGGACGTTCCTGAGGACGAGCTGCTTAAAGGAAACTGTTCCCTGGTGCTGAAGAACGTCAGAGTTACTGATGCAGCTGAGTACAGAAGCTCCATGCTGTTGGAAAACCCAAAGAAATCTGTCTTGGTCCAGGAAGTTCAACTCTCAGTCTACAGTAAGTGTATTAGTCTCAGATACAGAGTCTGACACACACACAGTATCAGTACACAGAGTTTATAATGACTGGAATGTTATTAAACTGAACAGATTATTTAATGTTGATGTGAGACTGTGCTGCACAGTTTAGTGTTTTCCACAGACAACTGTAAAGATTTCACACACACACACACACACACACACACACACACACACACACACACACACACACACACACACAGACACTCACTCACTGACCTGCTGCAAATAATCAAAGTGTCTCAATCTGGTCCTTTACAAAGTCTCTCAAATTCTTATGCTCATCCAATTATTATATATTTTTGCTGCTTCCAACAGGAGTCAATAAACTGTGTGTTTAGAAAGAAATCACTTGTAAATACTGTGTAAAAATCACACACACACAAGCAGAACACAGATATTTTATATAATTTAATTTATTGATTTAATTTTTTTCTCTAAAGACAAAACTGAAGTGAGAGGCTCAGATTCCTCAGGTGAGTGAATATTAAACCTTTTTAAAATATCATCAAAAGAAATTCATATTTCTATTGTTAATAAAGAGAGAAATATTTTAAAGTGATACTGATTTGTTTTTCCTCTAAAGACGGAACTGAAGTGACTCCAGATTCCTCAGGTGAATATTAAACCTTATTTAAGTGTGTGTTGTGTTGTACAGCTCACTGATGGAAACATCACACACAGTCATGTGATTATGTGAGTGATAACAAATATGAAGAAATATTAATATGACCGATATGAAAAAGTATTTATACCCTGAAACTCCACACATGAATAATATGTAATAAATAAAATCACACATTTGTGAAAGAAACAAATATGAAAATATAAACAATATGAATAAATAATGATAAATAGCAAGAAATGTCTAAAAACAATAAATATTTTATATGATCATCATGTGACTGCCAACTGTGTGTGTGTGTGTTTGTGTGTGTTTGTGTGTGTGTGTGTGTGTGTGTGTGTGTGTATAAAGTGTGGTTCAGTAGTCTTACACACCTTGTGATGTCTCTAAATCTTTGTCGTTCAGTTAAAATCTTCATAATAACAGTTTTAAATCTATAATAATATTCATAATGTCGTGCCATTGAGAGTAAACGATTTACAACAATGAATTTCTGTCTCTGCAGATAACGATGTGAAGAATCTTCATTACTTGTGGTTCCTGATCATTTTGCCGGCCGTGGTGTTACTTGGTCTCGGACTGTGGCTTCAGAAGAGGAAAGAATTTAAATGTTTCAAGGCACAAACTATTTTGTAGAAACCTATGAGGTTAAAAAGTTGTAGCGGATTAGACGTATTTCCCAGTTAAACCAAAGACTGATCCAGACTCTAACATTTTTGGTTGTTTTATTTTTACACTAAACATTAATCCATACCAGACTTTACCACTTAAACTACAGACTACACACTACATACACTACATACACTACATACACTATACACTACATACACTATACACTACATAAACTACATACACTACATACACTATACACTATACACTACATACACTATACACTACATACACTACATACACTATACACTATACACTACATACACTATACACTACATACACTACAT
>JAAGKR010013782.1:0-13187 GCA_011419295.1 Clarias macrocephalus
TTTTTTTTTTTTTTTTTTTCAAGGTGACGATCCCTGTGCAAGGAACAGTCGCCTTGAATTAAACATGGATTAGGACACATCGAGCACTTCCACACTGCTTATCAAGCCAGAATATGAGTAATACTTTTGACTAATATTAGTCAAAATGGGAAAAAAATATGGAAAAGCTCTTCTTTTTAAGATTTTTTGACAAATGTATATCAAAGTAGAATGTGGTCTAACATTCCAAACGGGTTCCTATGTTCCCAAGGTCATATGTTCCCCAGATTTATATGACATACTGTATAATGGGAGCATTTTCCCATAGCACTACTGTCTGTTCCCCAGTAAAAGGCTCCTATATTTCTTTACTTACTTATATTTATGTAGCTCATAATGCAAACCTGAAAAAAAAAAAGTTCCTCAGTTTTCTTTTTATTTGATGAAATTCTTTCTAGAGACCTCCGAAACCACATTAGAAAAACATTCATTTTGCTGTGTTAAACCAGTTTTGAAGCCTTGTTCCCATTAATAAAAACCGGACCATATTCGGGGAATATTTTACTTCTAACAGAATAGGACAGTTAATGTGTGGAACATAGCTACACTCCCTTACAAACACTCATCTCGTCCCATTAAAAGTTTACACTTTGTACTTTTTTATTATATACTGTTTACACTGAATGGTGAAAAATCAATAAAAATAAAAAGTTGAACACTCTAAGATTTCTTCCAGTCACCTGTAGTTCTGCTTAGGGTATTGTTGGCTCAGTGATGGGTTTCTCACCTGGGTTCGCTTCGCACCCGATGCCCAAACCCCAGTCACTGGATACAGTGCCAGTCCCAAACTCGGATAAAATGGGAGGGTTGCATCAATAAGGGCATCCGGTGTAAAATCTGTGCCACGATCGGATGGTCCACTGTGGCGACCCTTCAATGGGAGCATCCGAAAGACTGAAAACATCCTGTAGCTTTGATTACAGAACACAAATCTGGAGGCCGGTTCATGTGCGAAAATGTATTCTCATGCTTACAATTGGAGCACCTGGAATATCCTTATGCCGTTAGCGAAAACCGTCATAGATGTGATGCCCTGGTGATTCAGTACATTCAGGTCGACAGCTGACTTCATTTTATCGCCACATAACGTTGCTGAGTCTAGACCTGAGCCACCGAATCAACCCCAGATCATAACACTGCCTCCAGAGGCTTGTACACCGGGCACTATGCATGATGGGTGCATCAATTCATGTGCTTCCCTCCTTACCCTGATTCACTATTGCTCTGGAATCTGAACTCATCAGACCACATGACCCTTTTTTTTCCCATCGCTTCAAAATCCAATCTTTCTGTTCCCTAGCAAATTCAAGCCCTTTTTTTTCCTCTGTTTTTTTATTATTTTTTTTATTTTTTTATTTTTTATGGCTACACGGCTGTTTAGTTTCAATCTCATCATCATCTAAAAGTTCTCACCACATTGTGTGTGTGTGTATAGAAATGCTCGTACTTTCACCATGCCACTTCACCAAGTATTGAAGTGATCTGCAGTCATGATCCACATTTATTCCACAGAGTTGACAGTTCAGCACTAGTGTACAGATGGTTTGATATTGTGTCCTTAACACAGTTACAGCAATTTCAAATCTCCTTAGTTGTTTTCTTTGCTTGATGCAGCCCAAAAATTTCAGTCTTCTGAAATGGTGAATTTTTATTTATTTATTTATTTTTTTGGCCAGGCAGTGTATTTCTGCTATGTGTTTCATTGTGAATAAAACCTGTTCTTGAAAAGTAATAAGCAATGCAACGATTATTTATTTATTTATTTATTTATTTATTTTTGTGGCATGGGTTTTTGCATGGGAAATGAGCGACGTCTGGGGACACCTTTACATCAGCCTCATAAGAAGCTGCACCCTGCATGCAGACGTTAGTTTGATACGAGAGCGATAAAATTCATAAAATCATTTTGTTTCACAACGTTAATAGCACAAAGAAAGGCAAAAAAAGAGATGAATTCAAGGAGAAGGAAAAAAAGAAAAGTGAAGAGAATAGTAAAAGACGATTGTACTTAAAAGATTATGTTGAAAAAAATGTTTTGTTAAAAGAATGGATTGATTTTTGTTTTGAAGAGACAAAAAGGATTTAAATAGTTAATTAAAGATTTTTTATTTTATTTTATAATTTTTTATTTTTTTGGTGAATGTGTTCTTCTGAACATACTGTACCTACAAGCATCCCTGCATCCTGTGTTATCACCTAAATACTCTCTAAGCCTGAACTTCTCTCTCTCTCTCCTACACGGTCCTCCATAGCAGGTAAACCCTCAAAGATTAAATTCCCACTAAACAAAATCAGGTGAAGCTGGCGAAAGTTCTTTTGGCCTACATAGATGACAAAGTCATTAATCAAGAGTTCTGTACAGGTAAGGCACCTTCACCACCTTCACTTACATAAAATCTGACAGTAAACCATCTGATTGCTGTAGCTTCCCTTTGTCCCGGGCCTGTGGTTGTAATTTGGTTTTATTTTGGGATTATGCTCGAGGATGACGCCGTAATGAAGTCGGCCAATTTGTCATGATATCGAGTTAATAAGGACAAAAGCATAAAAAAGGGTGAAGATTCTCGGTAACAAAATGAGCTGGGTTCCGAGTACGACCTACTGACGGAATGAAACGATCTAAGCTTAATCGCAACTAATTAAACTGCGTCAAATCTCCAAGTTTGAATCATTCTCATGATGGAGAAAGTTCTTGGGTGCTGTGAGGGAGGAAAAAAAAAAAAAAAAAGAGGCCCGGCTAAAGGTAATTTGCCATACAGTAGATAGTGCAAATCGGCGTCGGAGATCAAATAGTGTCCATGGATAGAGAGGAAAGCCAAGGCACAGACAGAGGGATGAAAGGAGGACAATATCAAAGAGGTGTCTGGAGTAGGGCAAGGGGAAGGTTGAATGACAGATCGTGAAAGGAGAAAGGGTTCAATGTCACGTATGAGTAAAGAGACCTGCGCGATTGATAGGGGTCTGTACACTACAAACAGTCAGAGCAGAAGGTGGAAAATATATGCCCTGTCTGCTTGTTTGCATTCGCTATGAGTACACGGTGACACCTGGCGCACTCAGTTACCCAGCCGTCAGTCTTCTTTGTCTGTACTTTGTGTTCAAGCTTGGGATTTATAGATTGTAAAACACCACTTCGAACATATTCCTCGGCTATGCAATGACATGTTCGAGTTATAATTCAGCATCTGCGTCAACGTCCTGATCGATATAAAACACAATTACTGATATATAATGTATGTACAGTATATGTGTGTGTGTATATATATATATATATATATATATATATACATACAGCAAAATGTACAGCTGCATAATGTTGGCTTGGAAATAAAATCCTTGTCATCAGTTTAGTGGTGAATGTAAAATACCAATTTTTTAAAAAAATGTCTAAATTCATATTAGTATTTATTGCAGCATGCGTTATTGAAAGATCTAACCATGCTTTCTTTCTCACATGCACAGGAGCGGTGAAACAGAAGTGTATCCAGGCATGCTGGTGGATTCTATAAGCCATGGTTAATGATGTGATTAGATACGTCTACGTTGCACAAGTTATATGATTACATTAAGGCATATGGCAGATGCCCTTATCCAGAGCGACTTACAATTTTATCTCATTATACATCTGAGCAGTTGAGGGTTAAGGGCCTTGCTCAAGGGCCCAACAGTAGGGCAACATAGTGGTTGTGGGGTTTAAACCTACTGAAAATTAATGATCTGATTAGATAATATTAGATTCGTAGTGTAGCACACTGTAAAATATCGAGGCTGTCTATTACTCATGATCAGTGTAGGAAGCTAGCCAAGGCATGAGTAAAAATAAATAAAAATCATGTGTTACTTTGCTGTTCAAGTCAAACCGGGACTTTTGACTGTGCAGAATATCAGAACACAGTAATGAGAGAGAGAAAAAACTGCCGTCATTTCTCTATTTAATCCGCTGCTACACTAATGCACTTATCCCAGTGTTTCACTAGTGCTTGGATACCATCAAGGTAGAAAGTTTTCTCAGTACACCGGAGCCGTGATCTGACCGCCTGCTTCACGTTTGTAACGCTGGCCTCCCAGGAACTCCTTCAATGGCACACACACATGTGGAAATGAGGTCAGGACTGTAGAGGGATGTGGCAATACCTCGTTAATACTCTTTTTAAATAGTTCAAATGTCCCGGTTTGACTTGAACACCATGGGTACATACTTACGGTTGTGTAAAGTTGGCCAGCATTGTCTTTGTACAATCCTGTGTATAAATGTGTGAAGAACTACTGAGAACGTGCCTCTAGATTGCCATGATCCCAAAGGATGTCTTGGATATTCATACGCCTAGATTCAATATGTTTGGATATCCATGTTTGCAAACTCCACCCTTACCCCTAACCATAAGCCTGACTATCTAATCTTTCAATACGAATTGCTACACGTGTGCTAGCACGAGATACCATGAGAAAAATGTTTCGAAAGAAAACTCGAGTCTTGTCGAGGACTCTTTATCTCTCTCCATCTTCCTCTTTCTCTCCCTCTCTCACACAAGCACACACTAAAAGACACTCTACAGCGGTACAAATAGCACACTGAGGTTCACCGCATTATGCCTTTTTTTTTTTTTTCTTAGCGTGTAAGAGATAAAGGATGCTGATGCACAAACAAATAAACTCCCAGCGATTGTCAATTTACAGAACAGGATGAAGGTCCGGCAGGAATCTGAGGTTCTTCTGCCCGGCTGGGTTACATTATAATACCTGAGAGAAGGTTCAAGAAAGAGAATAGGTGATGAAAGCACCCACTTATGGGAAGAAAAGGAAGAATAGAAAATCTCACTCCTGTGGCCTTGGCTGATGTGATATGAATCTCTGTGTAGGATGGTTTTCTTTTCTTCTGGCTTTTTTTTTATTTTTGTGGAATAGTTCAAAGCTGAGTGGATTCGGTATGAAAAACTTTCCAAGATTGAATTTTACTTTGCATAGCTGTTTGTATATGTCTGTTTGAGCAGGGCTGTTCACTTGAAATTATAATGCGAGAACATCAAATGAACATGTAAAGATGTAAATGGAAAGAACAAATATATATATATATATACACCTCAGATGCTCAGAGAATGCAGAGACACGCTCCTCCTCACCATGAAACACATGCATACTGTAGAAGTCTTTCTGTGTGCTCTGTTTGCAAGCGGTGGTATCTGCACCATGCGCTTAATACTATTTGGTTTAGTATAATCCATCCTTTCTTCCCGTAAATGAATGCACTGGTGTTGATCACGGTGGAGCCATCCAACGAGTGGTGTGACATTCAAAATCCAATGGCACTTTGATCACAAGACTGCTTATAAGCAAAATGCAGAGCAATTTATTTACTTATTTTACATCCATAACGTTCACGTTCCCAACCTGAAGCTGAGTCGTCTACCCTGATGTGATCAGATTTTTTTTTTTTTCAGGGGGGTCTGAACTCACAGATTAGATTTGAGTCCCTTTTCATATTTTTTTGAATATTTCCGATACATGGTCATGTGACTCAAATGCATAGGACACGATGTCTCATTCAGCACCGGCAGTGCAGGGATTTCAATAGCTGCTAAAACAGCCAAGGCGTCTGGCTTCCTTCATTCGTACGCTATGGGCAACTTGGGAACGGCAATTAGACTAACCTGCATGTCTTTGGACTGGGGAAGGAGTGGAAACCATTTGCTAACCATTGACCCACCGTGCCGCTGCGTCCACGTTAGAGTCAGATAAAAGTCACTTGTATTTATGAACTTGGACTGTCATGACATGCAAGTCCGACCTGATGAAAAAATAATCGGAATTGAAGAATGTGCAATGTGAACGTAGCCTGCGATGCGGCCTACCAGATCAACATTGATCCCTCATTTTCTCAGCAGGTTTGTAAGTTCTTCCAGCTGCAAGGCGAATCACAGGTTCATATTAATGCACTTATTTCAAAAGGTTATGTTTCCATAGCAACAATTCACCTATTTGAGCTACATATAAGCCCACATGCAGTATACTGGCGTGGTGAAGCTTGAATAGAAGTAGTTTTCTTCCTTTGTTTCTTTTGATATTTCCGATGCTTTCCCTGAGATCTTCCACATTCGTTATACTGTATGGCAACACTTCGAATGGTTCGTCGCCCTGGATTTCTAGAGATTCTAGATTTCTAGAGAGCATGTGAATGGCTCATGCTCTTTGATGTAATAACAGATGGCTGTGACACAGATGAACTTTGTATTGACTCAGGAAATAGCTTAGAAATTATATACCTTTTTGTCCTGTAATAGACTGGAAAACATTCAGACACTGCATTGTGTGTGTGTGTGTGTGTGTGTGTGTGTGTGTGTGTGTGTCCCTTCCAATCAACAAGCAATCAGCAACCATGTCGGAACACAACAGACAGATCTAACAGTTCATTCAGCAATTTTAAACCTTACAACTACTTTAACAGAACATAGTGTAATAAAGGTATCATGGACGCGTGTGCTTCCTTTGTTGGAGCTGCTCGAGCATCAGCCCTTCCTACACTGCTGTCTGATGTCTTTCGAAAGCTGAGTGGATTGTATTTCAAAATAAATACGTGTAAATGAGTCTTAATGAAAAAAGGTAAGAAGGTCACCGTTCAACCACTTTTCGTTTTCCGTATCGTCCTTAAATGTGACTTTCTCTTTCTCTCTGTACTGTCGCTCGAATCGAACTCCTTCCTTCCTGTCCACTTCTCCATTTTAGGAAAGTATCCAGTGTTCCTCAGTTACTTCGACCTTGATTAAAGACATAAAGGCACAGAGGAAAGTTGCTGAATCTTCAGAACACCTCTGTTCCTACCAGAGGTTGATGAAACTTTTTTTTTTTTTTTTTTTTTTTTTTTAACACAGTACACGTAGGTACAGCAGGATTTCAGAGACCCAAAGACCCATTCTCAACCTCCCAATAATAACTCATGGTTTCCATCACACGCTGTGCTTTTATGTGGACGCATTTCTGTGGCTGGTATCAGATTAGAGTGGATTTCCTAATGGATTTTAATTGTTTCTGATGGTCTGTAATGGTGGTTTAGTGATTTGTCCTGTTCCCAGTGGAACTTGCCTGATTTTACTCTGAAGCTAACCATTAGGAAAGATGATCAGCGCTTTCCATTAAGCATTAATCATTACGTACTCCGAGACACACTTTAAAGGCTAGGATAAGACAAGGCAAAGCCCCCCCCTGCAACTTTAATAGATAAAAAGAGATCAGTTTGACCTTAAAACTCTAGCGGCACAGATATGGGGTCAGGAGTAGCTCAGTGGTTAAGGCATTGGACTATGGTTCGGAAGGTCCCAGGTTTGGACCCCATCACCACCAAGTTGTCCCTGTTGAGCCCTTGAGCAAGGCCATTAACCCTCTACTATTCAGATGTATAATGAGATAAAAAATGTAAGCCAAACGTGAATACGTGCTGGCAACACAGCATACTGTAGGTCAATGATGATAAAAATAGATACAGTATGTGCTTACATTATATGGGAGCCTTGCCAGTGTGTGTTAACAGGTGAGGCTTCAGATATCAAACTGTGTATTTGTCTTTCCTCTGTAAAGTCTGGTAGAATGAACATTGTCATTATTTTTATAATGTGTACAGGAATGTAATCGCAAAAGTTTAGAGCTGATCATAGAAATGTATTATTATTATTATTATTATTATTATTATTATTATTATTATTATTATCCATAGACACAACTGAAAGCAACCATAAAAACATGTGATCATGTGTATCTCTGCTATTTCTTTGCCTATGTGACCTATTTAAATATATATATATATTTTTTTAGCTCAGCCATGTGTGTATATTGCTTACAATGAAATAAACTTCAGTTCAGCTGGAAAAAGGATACGTCACTATATACTACACAATCCTGAGCCCTATACTGTATGTGTTTACTAAAAGAAGTGAGAGCTGGGTTGTAAGAACTATAGGTATTAAAAATTACACTATTAATGATTGTATATATAATAGACACACTGGCACACAAAAGAGGCTGGGCGGATTTCTTTCTAGTGGAGATGAATTCCAGTTTCCAGTGACTTATTATAATTCATGGTATTAAAGCCAGTACTAATAAAGCTGCTGTTTATTGTACAACTTGCATGAACCAAAGATTTGTGATTGAATGTATTAAATTCAGTTTGACAATGAATTTCATCAGCAGATGTTTGACAAGCTATTTAAAAGAGATAAGGACTTTATTCATATGTGCGGTAGTCTTTGGGGGGGAAATCACTGCGGATGAAATCTGGCCAAAAATAACAAAAAAGAAAGAAAGAAACACCCACAAAAAAAAAAACAACAACTAATATTTAAAACGAACCAAAACTAAAGCTAAAAATTAATTGATTAAAAATGTTCGTAATAAATCTTCATGCATCAACATTAAGAAATTTTCATGTTGATGCATGAAGGTTTATTACGAGCATTTTTTAGTCAATTCATTTTTAGCATGATTTCAATAAAACCGCATGAAAATGATTGTATGTGTAAGATATCTGTTTGCCTGAAGATGTCTAAAGCCTTGGTACAGTAACCAGCTTAAATGCTTAGAGGAGAGCAGTGTGTAGTACAAGGCTGTTCAAGTCAAACCGGGACTTGTGAGTACTGTAAATACAATGTGAATGAAGGTGTAAAAACGATGGATATTTAGAGAAAACGTCAAGAACAGATCGATGATGAGACTCTTAGCCACAGTAAAACGAAACGAGTAAAATGGTGCAAATGTTCCCATAAACGCTTAAACAAGTGGAACACCCCATCTTTGAAAATTGTTGAATAACTTGTCTCCACCTTGCAGAGGAGTCTATCTGTGGGAACTGTACACACAATTGCACATTACATACGTACTGTATATCCCCCGTACAGTCCCGACCTCGCTCCAAGCCATTTCCACATGTTTGGGCCGTTAAAGGAGTTCCTGGGAGGCCGGCGTTTCAGACATGAAGCGGGCAGTCGGATCACGGCCCCGGCGTGCTGAGAAAGCTTTCTAACTTGATGTTATTCAAGCACTAGTGAAACACTGGGATAAGTGCATTAAAGGGATTATATAGAGAAATACAAGTAGTTTTTGCTCTCAACAAAAATCCTGGTATGATGTTTGACTTGTAAACTGAATATAATCAATTTAGTTTGCAATCAGAGACAAGCTGTAAAAGTATCAGTGATGCTCCTGCGCCTCAGTCAGAATTACATTTTTAAACGCAATTTTCTTCCTTTTTACTTTTTAACCAGACTTGTTCCAAAATGTTCCAACTTCGCTTCTGGTTGAGATACATGCAAAAAAGGGGAACAAATTTCAGTTCAGGGAAGTCTAAATAGCAGTCAGCGAAATAGAATTATATATTTCTCATTTCCGTGCCTGCCATAAATCTTACTCCAGGACGGATATCGCTTTGGTATCAAATTCCCTCCCAGAACGAGTAATACACTAGAAAATTGGTTGAATCCTGGACAGAACACACAGCAGCAGAAGATTTATTTAAATATAAGAAAAGGTACGAGAGGAGGACGGCGAACGAATACTGTCCTGTTACAAGATAAATTGTTCCGTGATCTTTTGGCAGACGATCTGACTACTTTTTTGAAAAATCAATACGGGAGCTGGAGAAAAGCTGGCATCAGCGTGAAAAGCATGTAGGAGCATAACAGAGGAGAATTGATTACACAAATATCTAAAAGAAAAACAAAGGTATTAAGGTATTAAGCAGATAAAGATGTAGGTTTGTACAAAGCAAGCATGCACAGTACAGTAGGCTGAGAATGTTGTTTTGAGAAGATCCTTGAAAAATCCTAGATGATGATTAAATCAATAGGATGATGGTTACTGTACATTGCTCAACTATTTTTTATCCAGTATATATGATCCTAGAGTATAATGTCTTGAAACGCTGATAAATACACTGCCAAAAAAAAAAACAAGTCTCACACACTGGAATTGTTCTGGAATAGGGTCAGTCTGGACTCATCCCACCACATGACCTTTTCCCATTTCTTTGAAATCCAATCTTTATCCTTCCTAGCCAATTCAAGCCCTTTTGTTCCTGATTAGTTTCACTAACAAGTGGTTTACTTACTGTATGAACACACACATCTGAGCTGTTTAGTCCCAATCCTTTGAGTTCTCATCACATAGTGTGTGTATGGAAATGATACACTATTTCACTATTAATCATAGCTCTGGTTTTCTGGTTTTTAAACTGCAACTTCACCACGTGTTTAAGCAATCTCCGTTTATGTTTTTCCCTGACTACATCTCTTCCGTAAATAATGTTATTAAAAAAGGTTCTTAACCCATTTCCAGTCATTTCATATCTCCTTAGTTGTTTTCCTTGCTTTGAGGCAGCCCAATAATTTGACCTGTCTGAAATCGCAACTTTATGTATTTATTTATTTATTTGGACAGGCAGCATAGAGGTGAATAAGGGTTGTTTATTAATATTCAAATTTAAGAGGTTAAATATGTAAATGAACAAGGATCAGAACCAGGGCTTCATTCTTCTCAAGACGATGAACAAATTAATAAAAAACTGTGATGGATAATTTATTCAATTTCTCCTAACATTTAATCTGTGCTGTGATCTATCATAAATAAATAAAAACTAAATCTAATAATAATAATAATAATAATAATAATAATAATAATCATAATCATAACCATTTAATCTGTCCTGTGTAAACAAACAAACAAACAAAATAATAATAATAATAAACATCTAACCTGTGCTGTGATCTATTGTAAATAAATTAATATAAAATAAAATAGAAATAATAATAATAATAATAATAGTAATCATAATAATAATAGTAATAATAATAATAATAATAATAATAATAGACATCTAATCTGTGTTGTGATCTATTGTAAATAAACAACAACAACAACAACAACAAAATAATAATAATAATAATAATAATAATAATAATAATAATAATAATAATAATAATAAAACATCTAATGTGTGCTGTGATAGATTGTAAATAAAAAAGAGGAGAAAAGAATATATAATCTGTGCTGCGGTCTATTGTAAATAGACAACAACAACAACAACAATAATAATAATAATAATAATAATAATAATAATAATAATAATAATAATAATAACAACAACAACAACAACAACAACAACAACAACAACCAAATCACTGGGTAGAGAAAAAATATCCCCATCATTACTTAAAGTTACTAGAGAGTATTTTAAAGTTTGAGCAAACTGAGCAAACATGATAATGTCAGAAATTGCCATCAGACTACAGGAAAAGTTTGAGGTCATGTGTTTACACTGTGAGTCAAATCATCCTTTTAAAACATTTATTTATTTATTTACTTATTTAACACATTTAAGCACCAGACTCTGGGATGAGCCAGAATTGTAGCTTGCACAAGAAGCCAAGCTGAGGTTGTGTAATAAGAAATGCACTACATTGTACTATATAGCGGCTGCTCGAACTGACCTTCCAGCCACACACTCCTCACACTATGTGGAAACCAGCCTCTTGTGGTGCTTCAAACTCGTGAATTGAAGTTAACGTGGCGAGTTGAAAGCGGTAATGAAACAGGGCCTCTTTATTCCGAGCTCTGAAGTTGTGTGAAACTGAGCTCGCACGCCGTAATTGAAACATTTCTGTTAGTATTTTCTCCTCTTCTTATTTTTTGCATCACATCTTCATAAATAAAATACTGGCAAAGAAAAAAAAATGAAAAGAAAAGATAAAAAGAATGAATTATGCATCAACCTAACGCAGCGTCCCGTAGTGTGCCTTTGCGTTCCTGGCTGTGGGTTTCGACCTGATCAAATATTAATCTTTGTTTCCAAAAATACGCAGGCATGTATATCAGAGGTTCAGATGATCACCGGTTATGCAGGACATCTGGTGTAGGCGCCGCAGGGAAAAAGCATGCTGTCTAATTAGCACAGATACATAAATGTTATTGAGAAGAGCTCGCTTTTGGAATGCATTAGCGTGTGTGTGTGTGTGTGTGTGTGTGTGTGTGTGTGTGTGTGTGTGTGTGTTCCCCACGGTTGCTTTTTGTTGTCTCATTTGCAGTTCTATGCGTTAGATATTTGAATCTCATACTGTCTAACAACAGTGGTGTTGCATTTTTTTTTAACCCTTAAAACTAATCGGCACAGATACGTGCCGGCAACGCAGCATACTGTAGGACATTGACGATTGAAAAAAGTGTTTATACTGTATGGAAGCCTTACCGTGCTGTGCGCTAATGGGGGGCTTCAGTCGTCATAGAAACAAGCTGAAAAACATGTGCCATTTTTTTGTTTTTTTGCTTAGTCATGTTTGGGTAGTTGGTTAAAATTAAATAAAATTCAGTTTATTATATTGCCTATTTTTTGCTGAAAAAAAAAATGGATATGTCACTCTATACTGCACAATATGGTTATTAAAAAACAGTAAAACAAATAATTGGTAAAATGCTCTGATCTTGAACTACACACACACATACTGTATAGTCTTGCTGTATTCCTGATCCCTGATTGTCATTCACACACTGTGGGCAATTTGGAAAAAGCAATTCGCCTAATCTGCATGTCTTTGAACTGTGGGAGGAAACCAAAGTACCCAGAGGAAACTCACCAAGCACGGGGAGGAAACTTCAATCACATATAAGCCAAAGTGGGACTCAGACCCGATCCCAGGAGGTGCAAGGCAACAGTGCTAACCACCAAGCCACAACGCCGCCCATATGAATATCCAGAAGGAGCTAACTGTTTTCATCCCCAAATAACTTTCTACTCAGATTTCAATGGTCATGTTTTAAACTAAGAGGGTGATGAAACAATCACAAATGCAATGCATGCATTCATATCAGATTATCATGCACAAAGACTGCAAGGTGGGAATCGAACCCAGGTCCTGGAGGTGCAGGGCAACAGTGCTAACCACTAAATCACCATGTCGCCGGCAGCAATTTTGTTTTTATTTATTTATTTATTTATTAAAGATCAGCATATCATATGTGTGTTAAACTTCACAAGAAGTCTTCCTTTTTTGAAGTGTAAAAACTTAGTCTTGGTTACAAAGTTCAAAAGATATTGTTTTTCTTTTAGATGTAATGTAGCGATGGGATCGCACTCTTTTTGAGCTTAAAGCTGGTTTTTGGAGGTTAAAGAT
>JAAGKR010013783.1:0-2500 GCA_011419295.1 Clarias macrocephalus
CACACACACACACACACACGCACACACACACACACACACGCACACACACACACACACACACACACACACGCACGCACACACACACACACGCACATGCACACGCACACGCACATGCACACACGCACACACGCGCACACACACGCACACACACACACACGCACACACACACACACGCACACACACACACACACGCACACACACGCACACGCACACACACACCTAATATCAGGATGTGTTGCAGTGTTATCTGATGGTCCAATCAGAGCGCAGCATTCTGCTGCTTTTCATTTTATGACATAATCTGAAGCTTCTTTTTAAAGCCGTGAGAGGGAACTGAGGTTTAGATCAGACAACACAGCAACACTGCAAGGTGTTCAGTAGTGCAGCTTTATATTAATGTGCTTGCTCCGATATGATGCAGTTTCCATAGTAACGAGTCATTCATGTTGATCTGTACAGCAAATGATTCACTGATGATAACTTGATAAAAAGGTGCTGGATTGTCAACGTGTGAGGAGACGATGGTGTAGCGGGTGTGGACGGAGTCTCCAGTTCCAATACTTTGGAAACTGACACGGAACAGAAGCTGATTACCTGAAATCTACTTTTATTCCATTAAAATCGGTTTATTTTAGTTTGAGACAGTTTTCTCTGTATAGTTGGAGAAAAATAACTTTAATAATGTAAAGAATTTCAATTAGTGAGTCGAGTCAGTTCAGTTTATTTCATGTTAAGGAAACTTTTTTACAAAATCATTGCAGTTTTACTTCTGTTCTCTCACCATGTTTAATCTTTGCAAATTCATTTTTAAAAGGGTTTTGCATTTTGCGTGTGACAGGAATATAGAAATAGTCTGTAAACAGGTCCAGCTGACCAGCAGAGAGCCTGGTTACTCTTTGTGCACTACTGATGTGCTGGGTCAGGTGATCAGGTCAGGTGATCAGGTCAGGTGATCAGGTCAGGTCCTACAGTACATCTGCTGTACTGTATGATTCTGGTGTCGTGATTCTGAAGTGGGCGGAGCTTCGCCATAGGTGCTGAAAAACTTGACACTACAGTTTAGAACATAACATGCATTAAATAACTTTATATATATATATTTTTTAATGTAATAAATTTACAGATTCTTAGAGGTTCTAGCTTTATTGAGATACATAATGCCTCATTTGCATAAATAAATTTGTCTCAAATACAAAAAAAAAAAAACCTTGTATGGACATTAGGTATAACCTGAAATTACAAAAAAATATTTATTTGCTTGTCTGTTTTTATTGTTATAATATTTTTACTATTTTAGCTACTGATAATGTAGCATTGAATATTTTACATTTAATTTTGTGTTATTCATGTTGCTGTTTTGTTTTTTTACATTCATTTATGACTTTTTGTGGCAGGGATCTTAGCAACACATGACGTAGTTATTTATTTTTAGTAATGATTTTACAGATTAATGCATAAAATATTTTTTTATT
Organism: Clarias macrocephalus; assembly: GCA_011419295.1. Classification (NCBI taxonomy): domain Eukaryota; kingdom Metazoa; phylum Chordata; class Actinopteri; order Siluriformes; family Clariidae; genus Clarias; species Clarias macrocephalus. The sequence continues at coordinate 1,473 of JAAGKR010013783.1, forward strand.
ATTCTTTTATTTTTTGCAAGGGAACAATATATAACTTCAAAAAATCTAACACAGAAATGTGTTTGTTCATTTGTTTGTTTGTATATTTGTTTGTTTGTATATATATATATATATATAAAATGAGAGACGTTATGATGGTCTAAGAAAAGAAAAAAGAAGAAAAAGAAAGTGAGAGAGAGAGAGAGAGAGAGAGAGAGAGAGAGAGAGAGAGACAGGTCTACACATGCAAACACTCCATAACAGACATGATGTGTAAAATGCACACACACACACACACACACACACACACACACACACACACACACACACACACACACACACACACACACACACACACACACACACACACACACACACACACACACACACACAGATACCTGGTGTGTCTCGTCCCAGCCGTTCTCGTCCCTCACTCCGATCTTGGCTCTGTGATAAAGCAGCGTCTCGCAGCAGGACGTGTCGCCCCCTGTCATTGCAGTGTGGTACAGCGGCGTCAGGCCTCGGCGGTCTTTATAGTCCAGAGATGATCCCAGAGACAGCAGGGTCTACCACACACACACACACACACCTTTGTAAATAAAAAGATTATAATAATTTAATATTTATTATTATTATTATTATTATTATTATTATTATTATTAAGAATAAATGTAATAAAATTAATCTTAAAGACAATTTCAGCTTTTTAGTCACATGTTCAGTTCTATTTCCTTCAAATCCATTTCTAACCTTTTTCTCACAGCATCTGATTTATTTAACAGATACCGTGTTTACCTGCTGACCCCTCTTTTTATACCTGTGTGTGTGTGTGTGTGTGTGTGTGTGTGTGTGTGTGTGTGTGTGTGTGTGTGTGTGTGTGTGTGTGTGTGGTACCAGCAGGGCAGTGTGTGCGTGAGCTCGGACGGCTTTGTGCAGAGGTGTGAGTCCGTCTTTGGCCCTGAAGTCGATGTGAGCTCCGCCCATCACCAGAACCCTGATGACCTCACCGGCTCCCGGCTCACACTGTACCGCCAGCGTCAGGGGCGTCT
>JAAGKR010013783.1:7500-13185 GCA_011419295.1 Clarias macrocephalus
TTCTGGAAGCGGATTCATAAAACGAATCATTTAGAAAAGACACATAAATGAAGTAAAAAATGAAATAAGTAGACGTTAAACCTCACTTAACCTTCATTTATGATTCCTCTCGAACCTGAAAGCGTCTCCCTTTACTTCCTGCTACCGTCCTTGATAACATTCTTGAGACCCGGTGCTACTGTACGTCTTCCCTAAATCTTGTACAAAATGTAAAATATATGGAAACCTTCTTTGCTTGTCTTTCCACTGATGCAAGCAAATTTTGAACGGCTCCCGGACGTAGGCGCGACTTAGCCGGCGCCCGGTTCGGCTCTGCTTTATATGGTGAGGCACATTTCTTGCAAAATTTCACTTCATAAGGCAGAATTTTGTGAGGCGCTGAATTCGTATGCTGAGGCATCACTGTATAAATGTAAAGATAAATACATCAATAAAATTAGTTTATCTTTCTGCTACATCAAGAGGAGTTGTTTTAATGCTGCAGCTTTGTAGCCGCTGAGTGAATAAACACATACGGTATTACATTTACGGTGTTTGTATCAGTAGACACCCTTGTCCAGGGTACCTTACGTATCTCATTATACATCTGAGCTGTTGAGGGTTAAACGCCTTGCTCAGGGGTTTGAACCTGTGACCTTCTGAGGTGTTGTCCAATATCTTAACCACTGAGCTTCACATAATCGCAGCAACAATAATCTCATGACTCGTTTGACCAATCAGGTCTTCAGCCGGTTGTCTATAACTTCATCCTACCTGTGAATCCGTCCTACATACGCTCACTGCACATGCGCGAACAAACTCTCTCTTTCTCTAATTTTGCGGGAACGCCCATAAATCCATCCTGCTACTAGTGGGATCTCGCGGTGAGTATTAGGATGCTTTTCTCGTGTTTGTATGATTATATGTTAACTTTAATTGTACATATAATGTTACTTTAACAGTAGGTATATTTCAGTACAGAATTAATCGCCAACACACGTATTGTACATTTTTCTGCATCCCAAAAAATACATATACAAAGCATGTTTATATATACACTAAAGTATAATTATTATCATTTCTAAAAAAATAATAAATCGGACATTGCGATTGAAACAGTGACTCAGTACTCGAGTATCTTTTCACCGAATACTTTTTTACTCTTACTTGAGTAACATTTTGGATGACTATTTCTTACTTCTACTTGATTAATATTATTTTGACGTACAGCTACTCTTACTTGAGTACATTTTTTGGCTACTCTACCCCCCCTCTGATGACCTTTGTGTCGATCTCAGGATCAAATTCAGGACTGTGGGCACTTAGGATAACTAGGATCTGAATTAATAAACTGAGTCAGAACTGTAAATGTCTGTTTCAGACATAATATCTGTCTAATGATTCAGTCTAAATCTGAACAGTCTGACTCCGAATCTGAATCAAGTGGCTCGAGCGCAATATTATTCATGTAACTCGAGTGGAATCTGAATCATTTCTCGGACTCGAGCAGAAAAACAAATTATCTCATACGTTAGTGTTATAATTTGATAAGCTCGTGAACCAATGGGAAAACCAGTAAAGTCTTGTTTAAACAAAAGTATTGGCACCCATGAGCTTTTTATACAATTAGGAGCATGTTCATGACATCTCAAGATGTTGGTTTGGAACACTGGCATAGAAAAGGACAAGCCGCATCTGACCTTCAGGCAGAAAGCAACAGTGTCATGTGTGCTCTATACACTCACTCGGTCCATCAGCAGTAACAGCAGCCGAAGGAAACATCAATATCCTCGCTCCATGCCTCGGCATGAACAGTCCGGCGTGAAATCACCCGAAAAAAACACTGAAACAACAGCGACGGATTGGATCTGACCTATCTGTTTTTTGTCAGTCAGGTAAGTGATAAAAACTTGGGTTTTTGTTTTCTATACAAATTAAACAGGTAACTATTTGCGTATTATTATTATTATTATTATTATTATTATTATTATTACTTTTATTATCGTTATTATTTCAATTATTGTAAAAAAAAAATACATATACAGTATGCCCTTACATTTCAGATTCATTTGATTAGCCCGTTTTCTTTTTATTATTATTATAATTATTAATTAACTCATTTTACAAACATTATTTGAAAGCAAACAAATTTATGTGGGTGTTGTTTAATAGCAGGTACAGTACAGTATATGGTCAGAACCTTATCAACCCATGATCTCGACCTAACAAACAGCTCTTGTGTAACTTATGATATACAGTCTCCTTAAACACCTTTGAAACAGAATGGAGTAGATTCTGAATCGTGTTACACAGACAGGACGGAATCATGTAATAAGCAGGAGTTGAATCACATGACTCTGAGTGAATGTGAATCATTTGACTGGGCCTAGAGACTGAACTGTGTGACTTGGCCAGAATGTCTGAAACGAGTCATGTGACTCAAGCCAGGTGTGAATCATGTGATTTTGGGATTTTGTCACTCATTAGATTGAAATGAAATCTGAATTCATGTGAGTCACATGACTCTGGTCGACTCTGAATCGTTTGACTACTCAAGACTCTCGGTCGTGTTATTTAAGCAAAAATTAGTCGATTTTTATGTTACTCATGGCACTACTTTTATACTTTTGTGAATTTGAGAATTCATATCCTTACACTCATCTATCCCAAACTCCCACAGCATTGTGTTCCAGCATACACACACACACACACACACACACACACACACACGAACTCAAGCAGGATTCTCAGTGTTCAACAAGGACATCAGTCAGATAAGGCGAGGAAAAAGAGAAATCAGTTCCCTCTGAGAGATAAACTCCAACCAGCCGATCAACGTCACTTGGTCGAGGACTCTCAGCTGACATCCAATTCATTATCTAATTGAATCTATTATAATCTCTAATTTAATTGAATTTAGTTTCATTTTATCTAATCTAATAATCTAATTTAATTCTGCACAGATTGGGGAGTTTAGGAACAAGGCGCTGGCGCTTTGGCAAGTTTGAAATCGAGCGTGGAGGCTTTTATGAATCCGTCAATATTTGTTTATTTTCCAAAGTCATGACTCACCTTAATGCAGAACTGAGAAATCACCACGGCAACAAACGATCAGAGGAGTCAGTGATATAATAAAGCACTTACACATCATCTCAATCACACAGACACACTATCCCTACACCCTACTCCCTACACCCTACACACTATTCTCTACAGAGCTGAGAAGTCACCATGGCAACAAATAATCTGAAGAGGCAGTGATATAATAAACCACGCATACATCAGCTTTATAACACACTACACACCAAGCCATAAACCTCACACACTACCACCCTACAGAACTACACCCTACACACTACATACTACACCATACATACTACCACCCTACAGTACTACACCCTACACAGTACATACTACACCATACATACTACCACCCTACAGTACTACACACTACACCCTACATACTACACCATATACACTACCACCCTACAGAACTACACACTACACCCTACATACTACACCATACACACTACCACCCTACAGAACTACACACTACACCCTACATACTATACCATAGACACAACCACCCTACAGAACTACACACTACATACTACACCATACATACTACCACCCTAAAGAATTACACACTACACACTACATACTACATCATATATACTAACACCCTACAGAGCTACACACTACACACTACATACTACACCATACATACTACCACCCTACAGAACTACACACTACACACTACATACTACACCATACACACTACCACTCTACAGAACTACACACTACACCACACACACTACATACACCATACACACTACAATCCTACAGTACTACACACTACACCCTACATACTACACCATACACACTACCACTCTATAGAACTACAGCCTACACACTACATACTACACCATACACACTACCACCCTACAGAACTACACACTACACCATACACACTACATACACCATACACACTACAACCCTACAGAACTACACACTACAACCTACATACTACCATACATACTACCACCCTACAGTACTACACACTACACCCTACATACTACACCATACACACTACCACTCTATAAAACTACACCCTACACACTACATACTACACCATACACACTACCACCCTACAGAACTACGCACTACATACTACACCATACACACTACATACACCATACACCCTACAACCCTACAGAACTACACACTACACACTACCACCCTACAGAACTTCACACTACATACACCATACACTCTACCACCCTACAGAACTACACACTACACCCTACATACTACACCATACACACTACCACCCTACAGAACTACACACTACATACACACCATACACACTACCACCCTACAGAACTACACACTACACCATACACACTACATACACCATACACACTACAACCCTAAAGAACTACACACTACAGCCTACACCATATATACTACCACCCTACAGTACTACACACTACACCCTACAGAACTACACACTACACCCTACACACTACATACACCATACACACTACCACCCTACAGAACTACACACTACATACACCATACACACTACCACCCTACAGAACTACGCACTACATACTACACCATACACACTACCACCCTACAGAACTACACACTACACCATACACACTACATACACCATACACACTACATACACCATACACACTACAACCCTAAAGAACTACACACTACAACCTACATACTACACCATACACTCTACCACCCTACAGAACTACACACTACATACACAATACACACTACCACCCTACAGAACTACGCACTACATACTACACCATACACACTACCACCCTACAGAACTACACACTACACCATACACACTACATACACCATACACACTACATACACCATACACACTACAACCCTAAAGAACTACACACTACAACCTACATACTACACCATACACTCTACCACCCTACAGAACTACACACTACACCATATATACTACCACCCTACAGTACTACACACTACACCCTACAGAACTACACACTACACCCTACACACTACATACACCATACACACTACCACCCTACAGAACTACACACTACACATGACATACTATACCATACACACTACCACCCTACAGAACTACACACTACATACACCATACACACTACCACCCTACAGAACTACACACTACATACACCATACACACTACCACCCTACAGAACTACACACTACACCATACACACTACATACACCATACACACTACATACTCCATACACACTACAACCCTAAAGAACTACACACTACAACCTACATACTACACCATACACTCTACCACCCTACAGAACTACACACTACACACTACACCATATACACTACCACCCTACAGAACTACACACTACATACACCATATATACTACCACCCTACAGTACTACACACTACACCCTACAGAACTACACACTACACCCTACACACTACATACACCATACACACTACATACACCATACACACTACAAGCCTACAGAACTACACACTACACACTACCACCCTACATAACTACACACTACATACACCATACACTCTACCACCCTACAGAACTACACACTACACCCTACATACTACACCATACACACTACCACCCTACAGAACTACACACTACATACACACTACATACACCATACACACTACAACCCTAAAGAACTAC
>JAAGKR010013784.1:0-13185 GCA_011419295.1 Clarias macrocephalus
CTCTCTCTCTCTCTCTCCTGTCCCTCTCTCTGTCTCTCTGTCGAGCTATACATGTTCGCTCCTGAGTTACCAGTGATCCAGACCCCTCTTCCCTCTGGACCCGTCTAACTGGTCCTGGAGTCCTGCTTCTGGTTGGAGATCTCGTCGCATGGATGCCCCGTGTGGTCGGCCTGGATTTGTATGGTGGCTGGGGCTGGTTTCCATTAAAACTGTCCTATCATCGATTGATGCTCTGGGGACCTGTGACTTCAGTTGTTCGATAGCTCAGGACTGGAATCTCCTACAGTCTACCTGAGCCTCCAGGAACAAACTGGACTCCTTTTAATTTTAACACATCTCCTGTTACACTGAACTTCCAGTACACATTATTAAGTTGATCAATCCCTGCTATCCGTTATCACCCAGATGAGGATGGGTTCCCTGTTGAGTCTGGTTCCTCTCAAGGTTTCTTCCTATTACCATCCCAGGGAGTTTTTCCTTGCCACCGTCGCCCTCGGCTCGTTCATCAGGGACAATCTGATCATTTTGATTCATACAAATTGCATACAGACTTACTTCTTTTTATTGTGTAAAGCTGCTTTGCGACAATGTCAATTGTTAAAAGCGCAATATAAATAAAATTGACTTGACTTGACAAAGTGTACAGAACAGAGGAGAGCTCGAGTGAAGTGAGCCAGTGTGTGTGTGTGTGTGAGTGTGTGCCTGTGTGAGTGTACGTGTGTGTGTCTGTGAGTGTGTGTGTGTGTGTGTGTGTGTGTGTGTGTGTAAAACACTAACCTGTCTGTTTCGTAGGAAGGTGAACTCGGGCGGCCCCATGTTCAGCCCCACACACACTCGGCCGAGCTCAGCAGCCATGCAGGGCAGGAGAGGGGGGGCCGCAGGTTCGCCAGGAGCCGAGTTCATCCTCGCCGCTGGGACGAGAACATCGTTAACACCTTCAACAGCGTTAACATCATTAATCATCTTCAGGACAAACCTGTAAGGCTCGTTTCTACTGGTCCATTCTTATCATCATGAAATAAAAAACCTCCACTTACCCAGTTTTTTAGAGGAGCGTCTACGGTTCTGCTGCTGAGCTCCGGGATTGGAGGGGTTCGGAGGGGTGGAGTCAGGGGCGGGGCATGCAGATGCTGAACTGTCGATCTTCAACATCTCTTTTAGCATCATGGTACCCATCTGCTCAAGACACAGATACAAACAGACAGACAGCCAGACGCACAAACAGATAGACAGCCAGACGCACAGACAGCCAGACAGACAGCCAGACACGCACACAGCCAGACAGACAGCCAGACACGCACACAGCCAGCCAGACAGCCAGACACGCACACAGCCAGCCAGACAGCCAGACACGCACACAGACAGCCAGCCAGACAGACACGCACACAGACAGCCAGCCATACAGACAGCCATACAGACAGACGCGCACAGACAGACAGACAGACAGACAGACGCGCACAGACAGACAGACACACAATGAGGAAGGGGGGGACCTTAATGACATGCTTCAATGTTTAAAAGAAAACTTAACTTTAATACGTCTGTTCTTCTATTACATATTTTGCTACATTTAAAATTCATAAATTCATTTAAAATCATATTTATTACAATTAAAATATATAAATTTTTATAATGAAGAAAATAAAAAGTAATTTTATGTAATTGTTTGTACATTAAACATACAAAGTTTAACCATAACCAAATTAACTTCTTAAAAATAAATAATAAAGATATAGTCTAAGATATAAAACATGAAAAGCGAACACGCGCGCACACGCACACACACACACACACACACACACACACACACACGCGCGCACACTCTGTGTCAGGTGACCTCACCATGGCAAAGGACTGAGGAGACAGCGGTTTCTCCTCCTCATCCACACGCTCTCTAACCGGAGAACTTCTCGAACCTTCGGCTTCCTTTGAGAGTTTCAGGTTGGCTATGAGCTCCTGGAACTCTGGGGTGACCTGCACATGTTCAGAAAGAGTTCACGACCTCTCAGTGCACACGCTCTGAATTAATACAACACTAATCTAAAACCCTTACTGTGTTCCTGGACTTTTAGCAGAAGCATGCAGAGCCTGTATTGGAACGCTTCTCACTTATTGCTCACTGATTGTGTAATTTCAAGTAATTAATTAACGGATTAATTTATCAGCATGTTAGTAATCACTAACAGTTGTGTTCAAAATAATAGCAGTGTGTTGAAAAAAAGTAAGTAAAGCTCCATATCCTTTTAATAACTTTTAATTTAAAATCAACAAATGCATTGGTCATCCTACACATTCTGTTCTGAATCACAACATGCTATATGCTAAATGTATTATTAGCTTACAGAAAGTAAAGAAAAACAAATATTAGTCTGTTCAAAAAAATAGCAGCGTCATCATTCATCTTTACAAAGTGATTAATTTACCGTTTAAACAAAAATGTTTAAAGTTTAATCTTTCTTGCGTATCTCTGAACTAATATTTAGTTGTATAACGATGGTTTCTGAGAACTGCTTCACATCTGTGCTGCATGGAGTCAAACAACTTCTGGCACCTTTGAACAGTTATTCCAGCCCGAGACAATTGCCACAAAACTACACGCCACAATTCCTCTGCATTTCTTGGTTTTGCCTCAGAAACAGCATTTTTAATATCAGCCCACAAGTTGGATCTATTGGATTAAGGTCTGGGGATTGGGCTGGACACTCCATAACGTTAATCTTGTTGGTCTGGAGCCAAGATGCTACTCGCTTACTGGTGTGTTTGGGGTCGTTGTCTTGTTAAAACACCCATTTCAAGGTCATTTCCTCTTCGCCATGAGGCCACATGACCTCTAAGTATTCTGATGTACTCAAACTGATCCATGATCCTTGAAATGTGATAAACAGGCCCAACACCACAGTACGAGAAGCGTCTGCCATATCATGATGCTGGTGCCTCCATGCTTCACGGTCTTCACAGTGTACTGTGGCCTGAATTCAGTGTTTAGTGTTTCGCCTGACAAACTGTCTGCGGCCTCTAGACTCAAAAAGAGCAATCTAGCTTTCATCAGTCCACAGAATATTGCTCCGTTTCTCTTTAGGCCAGTCGATGTGTTCTTTGGCGAACTGTAACCTCTTCAGCACGTTTTTTTTTTTTTCCAATAATGGGACTTTGCGGGGCTTCTTGCTGATTGCTTGGCTTCACATAGCCGTCTTCTAATAGTAACAGCTCACAGGGAACTTTGATCATGCTGGATCTGATCATTGGCTGAGTCTTTGCCAATTTTGTCATCCTTCCATCCTTTCGAATGGTAGTTTTCCGTTTTCTTCCACATCTTTCTGGTTTTAGTCTAAATTTTAAAGCATTTAATATCATTTTAGCAGAGCAGACGATCATTTTCTTTACTTCATTGTATGCTTTCCCATCTCTAATCAACTTTTGAATCAAAGTACGCTGTTCTTCTGAACAATGTCTGGAACGACCCATTTTACTCTGACTTACAGAGAGAAACACACAGGACAACTTCTTCTGCATTTATACTTAAATAAGGGGAATTTGTTTGACACCTGTTTTTCACAGAATAATTTACCTCTCTAATTGAATTCTTTTGAACACACCCCTTTTCAATTACACAGAATCAGGTGCATGCAAGACATGACTGTTGGGTCTGTTGGTTTTCTATTACTCCACAACACCTACAAGTAAAATATTTACCATGAAGAAATATAATTTCTCCCAAAAACAATTACTGTTCTGGTTACTGATGTTGGACCGCTATTATTTTGAACACAATTGTACGACTCTGAACAGAGGACTGACGACACCTGACGTCACCTGACAACTGACGGCTATGATTTCTCTCAAACCCTCTCCGATCTGAAGAGCCTCGTCCTTTCGTTCCTGTTGCGTGAGCTCACCGGGTAACAACAGGTGTTTTTCTTACCTGTGACTACAGTATTCTTAAAGTCCGTGACACTTTAACGTTTTTCAGATGGTTACGATTTGCTCCAAAATGTAACACGCTGTACAAAACTCTCAAACTTCCCGATGATCTCCCTCAAATTTTTCGCCCCAATTATCATCTCAAGGTCACCTTCAGAAATGTAGGAAATCGTTGTCTGTGTGAAGTCTGAGCCTCACTAATGTCCCTGAAGTCCCTCCAGCCCTGAACACACGGTTCTAATGGTAATAATCTAATAAAAATGATATTTACAGGTGGAGTTTTTATATCAAACTTTATCTCATTAATCGCTGAATAGCTGCATTAATTACTTTTCATTTTGCTTAACGTTTCCCTTTAGTACAGGTTGTCCCTGACTTACAAACAAGTTCCTGTCTGGGAGCACGTTCTTAAGTAGGATTTGTTCTTAAGTAGGATTTGTGAGCGAGTCTTGTACGCCTTTGACACGAATATACAAACGTAAAGCATAACAATCCACTTGACCAAATCTCTGCCCCCTTTCCTCACACTGCCATCATGTGGCCAAAAACCGTAACCGCGCCTAAGGACATGAAACTCACAGGTACGAAATGTACAGTAACAGTGTTGTCTCTGCACCTTTAAACCTGGACACCATTTTGTCTCAGAGCTGTTTTCCACTGTATTGGACGGTGAACTCTCTTGTTGAAGATTTCCCGAAATTACTTTAGACACTTTAGACACACTAAGAATATTGTATATAATTATAAATATTGGTATCTGGGGCACTGCAGTGTCTATTTTTATGTACAATACACACGTGAGCTACTTTCACGATTTGTTCACATCTACGAATGTTCTGCGTCCGTTCGTGTCTGTGGAAATTTGTAACTCGAGCGCTTGTAAGTCGGAGACGACCTATAATACAAAGCCGTGTTTTTAACACAAGCACAGACGCTCCCGTGACGGAGTTACGTCACTGATACTCCCACAGTATTTAATACTGTACTTCTATCACAGCAAGCCGTCTGTATCAGGACCACAACACTTACAGCTGTGCAAAATCATCTAGCAGAAACCCCCAGCGTCACGTGAGTGTATGGTGCTGTAATGCTGATGTCTGCTGGAGTTATCTGCAGGGTGATGATGATGATGTATTTTGTTTGTTATCTCAGTAGAGGTTTTGTAAGCGCGCTACAGCCACACTACAGTATAAAACAAATCATCCTTATTTCATCCAGATTCTTATCTAATATGTTGTCAGGATGGAGGAACACCTTGCTGGAAGGCTTCTGTGGAGAGACTGCGTTCAGGTCTTCGTTCCTCTTCAGTAACCTGATGCTGCCAGTCTGACCCTGAGGGACACAGGAGTGTGGGAGTCAGTACATTAGACCCTAAAGACAAGGACTACTGATAAGGATCAGGACAGTGTGAGGTGTTTATGAGCAGCTCTCAGGGAGTCTATGTACAAACTGTTTTTTTTTTTATTGTTGTTGTTTTTTTTGGAAAGTCTGATGTTAAAAAAAACATGCCAAAACAATCAGCAACTGAAAATCATTCGCAAGTAGGGTTGGGTATTGTTTGGGTTTTTTACGGTACCGGTGCCTAAACAGTACCTGACCAGATTATTAAATTTTTTTTTTTTTTAACTATCCACAAAAATGCTGGATGAGATTAAAGAACGTTTTTGTATTGAACAAAAAATATTTCACAAGCAATATTTTTAAATTATACATAATTTGAAGTAGATGGGAAGCACAAATACCTGACCCAACTACAATAATTTAACACCAACAACAGTAAAGTACTTGGTTTTGTTGATTCGCCACAAAGCGGCTTTAAATTCCAGCAGATCTTTTACAGACATAATGACCGTATCTGCCTCATCTGTTTCCTCCTTTACACACAAGTGTTGAAAGACATCTGTTGCACGTCACGGGGTCGGAATCCATTGTAGTGAAATACACACACTTCAGAACATTTTAGCCATTTTTAGGCGTAAGCCATTTTCATTTAAGCGTGATTAGCTTAGCGAGTTAGCGCTACCTGCTGCCATCAATCTGCATTCTGATTCAGCAGTGCCAGACTGGTTCGTTAGGAAACTGACTCAGTGTTTTAGAGCTTCACTAAGCTGTGTGTGACGATCACAGACTTGTGGACAGACCCTACACACACACCCTGACTGGTTTACACACGGGTGAACAATCAAGAAGCACCTTACATGCAGAATAAACCAGTGGACAGATAGCGTGGATGTCATTACTGTCAGATTTAACACCACGTTTGGAGCCACAGCACAAAAACATATACAGAAATATACACACGTCAGAATAAAGACATTGACAAATTAATACACACACACACACACACACACACACACACACACACACACGCGCGCGCGTAGACACTTACATGGTTTTGCCAGTGAGCTGGTGGTTTCTGAGGCAGTGCTGAAGACTGGAGAGACTGCCACACATTACTGAAGTCCTCCTCCTTATTCCCAGAGCCCTGTCACACACACAATTACATTTTATTTGTCTAGTGATTTTAACAATCATCACAAAAGCAGCTTTACACAATCTTGTATGTTTTATTGTTTGTTTGTTTTAGGGTTTATTGCCATATCAGCTTCCCAGGTTATTTCATGGCAAATACAAACATTAAACTTATTTATTTGAACCAATATAATATGTTATAATATAATGGATTTAAAGAGTTGTGGAAAAAATTTAAATAATAATAAAAGACTTTACATAATGTTCTTTATGTTCACGTTTGATAAAAATTGTAAAAAAGTTTTTCTGGTTTTATCTTGCAGAATATGTTTTAAAATTTTTGTTCAGGTAGAAAGTTTTCGTATGGTATTAAAAATTGGGCAGGTCAAGAGTAAATGCTTTATCGTTAGAGTAATGCTACAGTGCTGACATTTTGTAGCTTCTTCATTTCACATCAGATTGTGTAATGTGAGTAAATGTGTGTGAATCAGAATGATCAGATGGTCCCTGATGAACGAGCCGAGGGCGACGGTGCTGAGATGGTAACAGGATGATAACAGGAAGAAACCTTGAGAGGAACTGGACACGACACAGGGAACCCATCCTCATCTGGGTGATAACGGAGAGCAGGGATTGATCTGACCTCATACTGGGAGTCCTCAGAGGACAGCTGTCTCATCAGCCAAGGACAGGAGCGTGAAGCCTGAATTTTTCGCTAAATGTTTACGAGTCTGTTGTTGAAAAAGTCCATGAAGTCCTCACTACCTTATGATGTTGTTGTGGAGATTTCTGCAGTGGTCGTATTCCTGATTAATTCTGCTCCGGTATAAAATATAAATCTCGGATTATTTTTGTTATTTTCTATAAGAGTGGAGAGACGCATTGAGCAGCACTGAGAGCTTTTCTATAGTTCAGGACTCTCTCCTTCCATGATATCTGAAATACTAACCATTAAGTTCGACACCATTTACGTTTACTCTCATTTTCGAGCGGTCTGTTTTAAAGTGTGTGAGATCACACATTAATGACCTCACACACACTCCTTTCTAACTCCCACACACGCACGCACGCACGCACGCACGCACGCACGCACGCACGCACGCACGCACGCAGATCTGCAGCTACTTTACCTTGTGCTGTGTTTTTTGGTTCAGGCCTTTCTGAGGAGAGTCTCTGTGTCCCTGAGTGTCGCCTCTGAGAGCCTGCCTGCTGTTCTGCTGCTCAACACACACACACTTGTGTCATGGATGACATGAAGTTCATATGACATAATATATAAGGTCATGATATTAATGTGTGTGTGTGTGTGTTACCTGTGCAGGTTTAAACGGAGAGCGTGGCGAGTGGTTCAGGCCATCCAGTTGGTTTTTGTGTGTGTGTGAGTGTGTGTGCGGTGAGGAGGAGGAGGAGGGCTGCGGTTTGACGATGGCGGTGAGCTTGTGGGGGTTTTGCTCCTGACGCTGTCCATGACTCAGATTGATTAAGGCACAAGGAGGAAGTCTGTAACCCTTGCCAGGAGAGCACCTACACACACACAGACACACACACAGACACACACAGACACACACAGACACACACAGACACACACAGACACACACAGACACACACAGACACACACAGACACACACAGACACACACGAACCTTTCATTGTGAGTAACTCAGTCTGTGAGCGTTTTTGCAAGACGAACAAAAATGTGCTGTCTGACAAGAGTCACATGATCACAACTGAGCCAATGGCTCTTGTGCGCGCTGTGGGATTGTGGGTAATCATCTCCGTGTGGGTAATCGTGTGTGTGTGTGTGTGCTCGCGCAAGTGTGTGTATTGTTTATTAGAACATTGTGACCATGGGTGTGCGAGCTTGTAAAGTATCTTTTAATATTTTGTGTCCAAGTGTAGTGACTGTTCTTTAGTAACTGTACTACAGCAACGGCCTTCGTGAAGAAAAAGGTTACAAAGTCTGTAGCAGTGCGTTAGATCAATCTATTTAACAACAATGCAGCGTCACATTTCTGCCAAATCCTCAAAAGGAGGCAGAAGTAACATTACAGAAGTTCCTGTTAAAGACGTACACAGTAGCCCCCCCTCCTCCTCTCCTCTCTTGTCTAACACCAGCCACGATTCTTTTCAAAAGTATTTTTACTTTATATTTTGTATTCATTATTTTTGTATGAATATTTTTGGGTTGTGGAACGAATCGTCTGAGTCTTCATTATTTCTTGTGGGGGAAATTCACTTTGATATACGAGTGCTTTGATATATGAGCATGCTTCTGGAACAAATTATGCTCGCAATCAAAGGTTTAACTCTAATTGAAATAAGTTTATTCTAAGGGGTATTGTAGGTACATTTACTCTCATTATTGTGTGTGTGTGTGTGTGTGTGTGTGTGTGTGTGTGTGTGTGTGTTACCTGATGGTGAGTCCTCCTGCAAACTCCTCATCAAACAGAACCTCGTACAAAACTTCAGCTTCTCGATCGGCTTATAAAAAACAAATAAATAAATAAATGTCACCATGTAAAAACAGTCGACTCATTTTTTCATCATAAATAAACAGTAGAGTGTTTAAACATAAGCCATTACTTAGTAAATTCACTATTATTATTCAAAGTATACAAAAAAATATACAAGAAGACTTAAAACGTCTTAAAATCAGAGTTTCTTGTCGTTTCATTTGAATCATAAAAAGTGACATCACCGTATGACGCCATCACGTCGCCCAGCCCTTGGACGTCACGTGTGCAGTGTGAGGGAGTGTGTGTGTGCACCGGCGGGCCGTACCTCCTTTGATGCCGATGATGGTTCCTCTGAGGCCGAGCGGAACGGAGAAATTCTCCCTGACGTTAATGACGCGGTCAAAAAGGTGATAATCTGCATCAGGGTCAGGAACCACACCGTGCTGCTGCTCCAGGGGCTGAGACACAAACCATAAACACCATCACCTAATTGCTAAACACACTGGAGGTGCGTTTTAAACTGCTCTTTTAAACTACACCACAGCATTTACAGCGTGTGGAACTCTGTGGATGTGTGTGTGTGACGTGCACCTGGAACAGCAGGTGAGGCTTCACAGTGACGCGAACTTTCTTATTGCTCTTCTTTGTCTGTAAGAAAAAAATATTATATTATATATTATATTTAAATATAAAACATGTGAAAATGATTCCTGATGGTCTTTTATACTCTGAGTGCCATCAAGGGAGAAGAAACCCTCCATAGATGTGATGTCCTGGTGATTCAGGACATTCAGCTGGTCATGTGACTTCATTTTATCTCCACATGACATTGCTGAGTCTCGACCTGAGCGACTGAAGCGACCCCAGATCATAACACTGTCTCCAGAGGCTTGTACAGTGGACACTATGCATGATGGGAGCATCGCTTCATGCGCTTCCCTTCTTAACAAAGTTCAGCACCATCCTTTTAATAAGGGTTTAATAATGTCTGTATGAGTCCTTAACACAATTACAGCCATTTTAATGTTGTTTTTTCAACCAAAAATTTTTCTGAACTTTTATCGACTCCTAGAATAAACCCTTTAAAATACCTCATTAAAGTAGTTTATAGAGAAATAAACTGTGATCACCTTTGCCTTCTCCAGCTCTTCCTCAATCTTTCCCACAATGCCGGTGTCCAGGATCTGGAGGTCACATGACGCTCGAGAGGAAGAGCTTACAGGATGAGTCTTCAGCCAGGTGGTGATTTCCTGAACCTTTTCTGCTCTAAGAGAGAGACAGTGAGAAAGAGAGGAAGAGGAACAGTGTGTGTGTGTGTGTGTGAGAAAGAGAGAGAGAGATGATTACAGTTTGTTTCTCATCATCGTCCCCCTCATGTGAATGTCCCTCCCTGAATATATCCACGTCCACTCATCACATCACTCAGTGTGGACACAAGCCGGACATCGACATTGAACCATGTACACCTGGGGGGGGGGGTTATGTAAGGGGTGTGGGTGTGTGTTGTACCCATTCTCGTCCTCTCCTGGCCAGATGTCGTCCTCATAAAATAAATCGTCATGGCTGTTCCTGGACACATAGTCAAACACCTCCGAGAAGCGCTCCAGATACTCGGCTAACAGCTCCTCTACCGCGGCCGAGTACAGCCACTCCTTCTCCGTTCTCTTGGTGTAGCCCGGGACCTCCTCGTTCTTCTTGTTAAACTTCAGATTCAGACCGACGTTGGCTCTCTGTTCACCGTGAGGACTGAGAGACAGAGAGAGAGACAGAGAGAGAAAATAAGCAAACACATAAAACAAGATGACGTCTGTAATAGTAATGATTCTGATCATCAAATATCATATAATTAAAAACCTAATCTTGTTTCAAACCCACAAACTCAACCCTAAAACTAAAGTAACAAAGTAAAAACGAATTCAGTTAAATATCAATTCTATGACAAACTCAAACACTATCCTACAATTATAATAATTTGCACAAAATAAAATCAAGGTTTATGCTAATACATTATATTATATTATACTTAAGATCCTTATGGCTTGATTAATAATGAACTCAATTAATAAAAAATGAATAAAAATATTACGGATGTAAACATACTATTTGAACAATAATTATCATAGTAATTAATCAATAAATAGTTCTTCATTAATGTGTTATATTTTTGTTACATTTTTTAAATATGTTCCCCAGATGTGCAAGTAAACATTAACAAAAGTACAATTTTAATAATTATAAAAATATTTAAATTTGTTAAAAATAATTTTATAAATAAATATTTATAAAAACGTTCTCAATTGCGGTTTAACATGTTTTAATCAAAACTCTCTGATATTTATATTTATTTTTTGCGACTCTAAATTAAGATTAAAAATTTTAAATGTATTTCCAGCTTTACAATAAAGCATAATAAACTAATCTAGGTGATTATAGTCAGGACATGTTTGAGTGTGAGCTGTGACGCGAGTCGTCTGCAGGTGAGGCGTCGCGTGAACCCGAGCTGCACTGACTTCTTCTTGGATCCCCTGCCGATGAAGATGCTCCCGGAGAACCTGGAGACGAGGTAGCTGGTGATGCCGAGGCGTGAGGCCAGGACGTAGCCGGGACTGTACTTTATCGAGTATTTCTGAGTAAAGGCAACACGAGCACGGCAATTTAATATTTATCACCAAAGTGGTCATTATTATACACTAGAACAACTAATTAATGTACTCATCTGTGGCAACTTTAAATAAAATATAACGTGCTGTACATACACAAACTATTCATGAGCTATGAAAATATTTAATAAACATCATGTAATAAAAGGTAAAAGTCAGACTGACATGCTGGTTCTGAATTAAGGCATCGAGGTGAGGTTCACACGGCATAGTGAAGACCACACGCACACGTCCCTCATTGATGACATCACTCGAATCTTGCACCTAAAAACATGAAATGAAAAAAATATATAGTACAAACCAAAAGTTTGGACACCCCTTCTCATTCAGCGAGTTTTCTTTCTTGTGTTCTTTATTGTGTTCTTTAGCCCAAACGCGTCTCTTCTGCTTGTTGCCTGTCCTTAGCAGTGGTTTCCTAGCAGATCTTCTACCATGAAGGCCTGATTCACACAGTCTCCTCTTAACAGTTGTTCTAGAGACGTGTCTGCTGCTAGAACTCTGTGTGCCATTGACCTGCTCTCTGATCTGAGCTGCTGTTAACCTGCGATTTCTGATGAACTTATCCTCCGCAGCAGAGGCGACTCTCGGTCTTCCTTTCCTGGGCCGGTCCGTATGTCAGCCAGTTTCTTTGTAGCGCTTGATGCTTTTTGTGACTGCACTTGGGGACACTTTCAAAGTTTTCCCAATTTTTCCGACTGACTGACCTTCATGTCTTAAAGTAATGATGCCACTCGTTTTTCTTTACTTAGCTGCTTTTTTCTTGCCATAATACAAATTCAACCTCTTTGAATGAGAAGGTGTCCAAACTTTTGCTCTGCACTGTATATGTATATAATATATACATATATTATACAGTATATTATTACAGTATATTACATATATTATTACAGTACCTGTAAGAGATTAGAAATCATTTAACCTGAGTGACCAGAGGAAGCCTCACCTCTCCCATCGCTCCGTAATACGGGCTTCCCACCATGAACACTGTGGTGGAGACGGGGAAAAGCTCCTCCAGCGTCTTAAACCGAGACATGGACGAATCAAAGGCCTTGATGTCCTGAAGAGAGCAAACACACCACCATTACAGAGACGGTGTTAAACACCTGCTTTTAATCATAAATCACACTACAGTTAGTTCAAACAGAGTAATCTGATTGGACGAGAGCCGTTCCACGAGTGCTGATATTAGACAGTAACAGCACAGTGCTGTTACTATCTGTATGTGTGACCGGCCGTGTCCCAGGTGTGGTCCAGTGGTTAATGACACTAACTGTGTGTGTGACTGGGCGTGTCCCAGGTGTTGTCCAGTGGTTAATGACACTGACTGTGTGTGTGACTGGGTGTGTCCCAGGTGTTGTCCAGTGGTTAATGACACTGACTGTGTGTGTGACTGGGCGTGTCCCAGGTGTTGTCCAGTGGTTAATGACACTGACTGTGTGTGTGACTGGGCGTGTCCCAGGTGTGGTCCAGTGGTTAATGACACTGACTGTGTGTGTGACTGGGCGTGTCCCAGGTGTTGTCCAGT
Organism: Clarias macrocephalus; assembly: GCA_011419295.1. NCBI lineage: Eukaryota > Metazoa > Chordata > Actinopteri > Siluriformes > Clariidae > Clarias > Clarias macrocephalus. The sequence continues at coordinate 13,034 of JAAGKR010013784.1, forward strand.
GGTTAATGACACTGACTGTGTGTGTGACTGGGCGTGTCCCAGGTGTTGTCCAGTGGTTAATGACACTGACTGTGTGTGTGACTGGGCGTGTCCCAGGTGTTGTCCAGTGGTTAATGACACTGACTGTGTGTGTGACTGGGCGTGTCCCAGGT
>JAAGKR010013785.1:2557-13184 GCA_011419295.1 Clarias macrocephalus
GTGCCTATTAGTTACACTGAAGGAGGTGTGGCCTCTGTGCCTTTTAGTTACAGTGAAGGAGGCGTGGCCTCTGTGCCTTTTAGTTACAGTGAAGGAGGCGTGGCCTCTGTTCCTTTTAGTTACAGTGAAGGAGGTGTGGCCTCTGTGCTTATTAGTTACAGTGCAGGAGGCGTGGCCTCTGTGCCTATTAGTTACACTGAAGGAGGTGTGGCCTCTGTGCCTTTTAGTTACAGTGAAGGAGGCGTGGCCTCTGTGCCTTTTAGTTACAGTGAAGGAGGCGTGGCCTCTGTTCCTTTTAGTTACAGTGAAGGAGGCGTGGCCTCTGTGCCTTTTAGTTACAGTGCAGGAGGCGTGGCCTCTGTGCCTTTTAGTTACAGTGAAGGAGGCGTGGCCTCTGTTCCTTTTAGTTACAGTGCAGGAGGCGTGGCCTCTGTGCCTTTTAGTTACAGTGCAGGAGGCGTGGCCTCTGTGCTTATTAGTTACAGTGCAGGAGGCGTGGCCTCTGTGCCTTTTAGTTACAGTGAAGGAGGTGTGGCCTCTGTGACTATTAGTTACAGTGAAGGAGGTGTGGCCTCTGTTCCTATTAGTTAAAATGAAGGAGGTGTGGCCTCTGTACCTGTCAGTTATAGTAAAGGAGGCGTGGCCGCTGTACCTATTAGTTACAGTGAAGGTGGCCATAATTTTTATTAGTTAAAGTTAATGACAGGTTTCTCTGCGTTTCTCCCTCAGGTGATATCATCATTGTTGAAGAATCATCAGGTCAAGTCCATGAAGAAATTCACATGGAGACAACGCATCAATCCGAGGTCAGGGTTGAAACCTGTGATGCGGTGACCTCTGAACCTTCTCCCATCACTTCAGAAACCAATCCACTTGGTACCGTTAGTACGGGAGATAAAACCTCCGCACCGAGTCCTCCGCAGGCCGCCGCCCCTACAGCAGAGCCAGCTGTCTCTCAGGAAAGTCAAGTCCCATCTACAGAAAACAAGGTCCAATCAGAGACCGCAAACGGCATCGTTCCCGAACCGGCAGCTTCAAAGACACGAAGGAACCGTCTTCCCAAACCCAAACCCAATTTGAACAGAGCCTCCAGAACCGCGCAAAGGCAGCCTGCAGAATCGGTTAGCAGTCCTACGGAAACGCTCATCGATCCAGGAACGGCCGATACGACCCAAGAGTCCCAGGTATCGACAGTGGAAGACTTCGCTCCTAACGCACAGTCTCAGCCGGAACCTGAGGACCAGAGCACAGAAATCTGTGATGAAAGAGATAAAGGCAGAACCGAAGGATGTGTCCCGGTCCTGTCACTAGAGAGGACAGATACGGAAAAAAGGATGTGTGTAGCGGATGAGAGGAGAGAAGAAATGCAGCAAACACACAGGTACAGCTCGAGCCTGATTAAGTTAATTAGATTTATACTCTACACGCATGTCAATAGCACACACCCTAAATCCACGGCCCCGCCTATTTAGTAATATCGCCTGTATTGGCAAACTGCAGTCTGATTGCATGTTACATTTTGTGAAAATAATAATAACAATCTTTAAACAAATGTAATAAACGTTAGACACTAATTCTTAAAAAAATACATTAAAAAAATAAATAATTAAACACAAATTCAAATGCTCGCCACATATCTACTTTATCTACTGAAAGTAACATGTGTCATATGATCATAATAAACTGTACACTTATCGTTTTTGTCACAACTTTTTTTTTTTGTATTGTTTGTGTTGTAGTGCGTCTTCGGCTTCTGAGTGCGCTGTCAAACCCTCTCAGCCGGTCAGAAGATGTCGAGGACCCAAACCCAAACCCAACCTGGTGCGGAACGTCAGAACCACACACCCCGTCACACACGTCCAGCAGAACCCTGTAGCAGGTAAAGAGACTTATTCTTAAAAGGAACCGTTCAAGAGTTATTATTAATATTTATCGTATTTTAAGTTTTTTTTTTTTTTTTTTAACAGTTCCTGATGAGAAACAAGTTGTTGCCACGACTTTGCCTGACATTCAGCAGCCAGAGGAGGGCGCCAACGTCATCCCCGAGCCAGAGAGACAAACGCAGAGTCAACTAGTAACGGTAAAACTCTGATTTAACTCTCACTGTCGCCTACTCAGGGTGAGGGGGGGCGAAGCCTATCCCGGGGGTGCACCCTGGGTGGGGTGCCGATCCACCACAGGGCACACACACACACACACACACACACACACACACACACACACACACACACACACACACACACACACTAACATGCTCATTTAATTTGATAATGCATGTCTGTGGCCTGTGGGAGGAAACCGGAGTACCCGGAGCAAACCTACCTATACCCAATTCTGAAAAAGAATGCAGCCTTTATTGTTAATATTAATATTTACACACACTAACGTCATGTTATGTCTTCTGTCTGATACGTAGACGACTCCTGATGCCGAACCTCCTAGTAGACCTGTGTGTGAAGCTTCAGCATCGGACGAGCCGGTGTTTATTCTCTCTCTCACCGAGGTCCTGCCCTCTCACACAGAAGGGGCGGAGCTTGTGACTGACCCTCTCACTCTTCCCGCAGCATCAGGATCGCGCTCATCAATCAGGTGAGTTTTAAAGACGCTCTGCACTAAAGATGCAATAAGAGCGTCCAGGGATTATTAAGATCTCTCTCTCTTCTCCTCTCTTCTCTCTCGAACTTCAGTGCCATTGAGAACGCCATTGCTGATGTGGGAGATACGGATCCAGCTGGAGATCAGGTCTTCTCTCAAGTTTTCCCAGATGCATTGATTCCCGTCTCAGAGGATGAAGAGACTGAGAAAAGGGGAAACGAAACAAGCAGAGGAACGGACGAGGAATCCCCAAGCCGACTCCTGAAGGAGAAAGAACGTTCACCTTTAGAGCGGAACGTAAGGACACGTTGTTTATTCCTCTAAGTCAGACTTGAGCATCATCGCTGATGTAAACTACTCGTGGTGATTATGACATTTAAAATGTTTTTGAATAAAGAAGAGCGCCGGCCCAGCGTCCAGTCACGTGTTCGCGGTCTCAAGTCAGAGAAACTTCCTGGACTGAATCAGTTCGTCTATAATTATGACTCATTAATGTTTCTCTTTCCAGATCATTGCTCCACTGGGACCTGATGAACCACCTGGTGAGTCATTTTAATTCTGTCAACATTGTGAGTGATGCACCTAAAGCGTTGCATGATGCAGGAAATGAAACTTTACATTTATTGTTGCATGTAATGTTCTAACACACCCACTACACCAGCGCCGTTAAATTCTTCAACCTGATTCTTCAGAAAGTGTTAATTAGTCATAAAAACCAATATGCAATTTAAATGTGTGCACCAAACGGTTTTGTTACTTCTGTGTGATTAAAATCAATTTTGCATAATAGAACAATCATCATCATCATCATCATCATCATCATCAGGCCATAAGGAGAATGTCGAGCAGGCTGAGCTTCCTGCTAAGAGGAGAAAACTTCCCGAAAGAGCCAGAAGAGGTGTGTGTGTGTGTGTGTGTGTGTGTGTGTGTGTGTGTGTGTGTGTGTGTGTGTGTGTATGTGTGTGTGTGTATATGTATGTGTGTATGTGTGTGTATATGTATGTGTGTATGTGTGTGTATATGTATGTATGTGTGTGTGTGTATGTGTGTATATGTATGTGTGTATATGTATGTGTGTATATGTGTGTGTGTGTGTGTGTGTATGTGCACGTGTGTGTGTGTGTGATTTAAAAATTGGGCACGTTTTCAGATTTATACCTTCAGCTGCTGTAGGTTCAGTAATGTGTGCTGTAATGTCTGATTAGTTTGTAGTTTCTAAAATGGCTTTATTTTTCTATTCACTTCCTGTTTGTAGCAAAACTGCAGATCAAACCCAACCCAGTTCAGAGAAAAACCTGTCGCGAACTTTTGTCTCCGGACGAAACGGGAACTGCACCTGTGTCATCACGTGAGGTGATGTTAGAAGAAACCAAGTCAACATCAGAGCTCGTTCTTTCTGTCGTATCAGCAGGTGAACCCTCATCATCATCATCATCATCATCATCATCATCATCATCATCATCAGCCACTTTGGATAAAAACAGCAGCACTCCCAGTGCATCCACAGAGCAGAGTTCTGTAACACCACCTCCGCCTGCCAGGATTGAGACTCCGCACACTCTGGCTTCTTCTTCTTCTTCTTCTTCTTCTTCTTCTCCTTCTTCTTTTCAAGAGAACATAGGAAACATTGACCTTCCAGAGACTGAACCTGTGGATGCTGGTGCCAGTGTGATGGGGGCGGAGTCACAACCCGTCCATCAAAAAGTACCTCTGACCTCGACAGGAACTTTGGCGAGGCGAGTCGGCTCGGGCTGAACTTTTACTTCCCATGTGTTGTGCGATAGCGTGGCTAACAGGCTAGAGAATGAGATGAAACACTCAAACTGCATCTGAGCCCCTTCTAGTGGGTGTGGCCCAATATTAGAATGAGCACACTTGATTGACAGCCATTTGCACAGGATTCAAGACCAAAAAATCAGGCTTGTTTATCCTCCATAGAGTTCTCACTAAGATATTTATTACTCGTTAGATTAGCGTTCGCTCGTTACATTAGGTTTTTCTTGCTAGTCTGTCTTGATACATTTTTGTTCAAAGCTTTAGATTAATAATAACTTGATTAAGTTTTCTAAAGTTTGAGGTGAGATTTAGCCCCACCCACTTTTTTTGGTGAACATTGTCCAGTTTCTGAAATTTATTACATCTAATTTCTGATATTTCTGGTTCTTTGTAGACCTGGTAGGAAACCCAAAGGCTTCCTGTCCTTCATGTCCAGTACGAGCACGCAGAGACCCTCGGACTCGCCTCGCTCTTCTCAAAAACCCTCCGTCATCACGACACGTGCGAAGCGGAGACAAGCCGCATCTGGCACCTCTGCTACACCTCCCGCCCCTCCTCCTCCTCCTCCTCCTCCTCCTCCTCCTCAATATGTAAACACCACAGTTTTTTTTTCCCTTTAATCTTTTTTTCTATACTACAGCGATGTATCCTGATTGGTCAGCGGGTGTTGATTTATTTTTCTTTATCATAACATAAGATCAGTATGCAGATGAGTAATGCGTTCATTGTAATACATCATAATAAGAGGAATGAACCTTTGCTTCAAATAAAACTCTGACAATGATAATTATACTATAACTACACACACACACACACACACACACACACACACACACACACACACACACAGCGTTTCATATCTTAACTTGTGCAACATTGCTTAGTAAACTTGTACAATCATTATTTATTCATTTTAATATTTTTAAAGTCTTTCTTTTCATCTCTGAAGTGAACTCCACCTTCACGTTTAACTCTCCTGTTTTTGCGTCTTCCCTGCTCTCTGGCTATCAGGAGGAGAGCTCACAGACGCGCGCCGAGACATCGAACGCGAGTGCTGCAGAAGAGGGAGAAGAAACCACGAGCGTCTCGGCATACTTCTTCAACGACATCTTCACCGTCGTGGACGAACCCGAGCACTGCGAATGAGGGACAGCTACGAATTAGCGTGTACGTGTTAGTGGCTTCAGGGTGACGCGCCATAGTTTTTTAATCAGGGAAGAATACACTTCACACACTCGTACACATTTTTTTCTCCAGTTTTTTAAATTTTTTATTTAAAATCTGTGCAACACCAGTCATCGTAGAATTTCTGAATATTTAGGGCGTTTCCTTTGTCCCTTTTATCCATTTTTACCTCAGAATTCATCTGATTCTGTAATTATTTAAATCTGGAATTCCATTACTGTCGTTTTATTACCCACAATGCCGACCGCTCCGTGCTCTGGTGTAAATATTCGTCATTAATCAGTGATGTGCCACGTTTGCTCCGTGCTGCCTGTACAGTTCAACACCGAGTTTTAGAAAAAAGTGACACTTTGTCCGTGTTGTACACGACTTTACACAAGTATTATTTCTTTATTGCTGATAAATGACATCTGTAAATATTTTAATAAACTTTTATTATTGTGCATTTGTTTAATACAAATTGTGTAATAATCATTTTACACGTTGTATACTGTACATTCGCGCATTTCTTTCTTAGGACAGTGTGTGTGCGTCTCATTATAGAAATATAAATGCTTCTGAAATACTCAAATAACGCAAGAATCAGTTATGCCTATTTCACTAAAATTCACGCGTATCACAATAAAAAAAATGGTGCGTTTATGGCACGTCACCCTTATTGCACCTCCTAGAATCATGACGGTGCTTCTGACTGTGAGAAAGGAAGTGATTCTAGACTGAGCTGCTCGTTTTTCTGGTATTATAGGAATGGGAGTGTGTGTGTGAGATTGCAGTGTTGAATTACCTCAGTCAGTCAGCCACACCTGTCTGGGATTACACACGTGAAAATCCCAGAAACCTGACAAAGTTTCTGCTAGACGAGCTGAGCAGGGGTTCAAACATGAAAATGGGGTTTATTTATAGTTTACATTATTCAACTTAATTCAATTCAGTTTTATCTCTATAGCGCTTTTAACAGCGGACACTTTCGCAAAGCAGCTTTACAGAATCAAATGAAAATTCTTGAAATGAGCAGAAAATGTGAGAAACTGTGTATGAATCAGAATGATCAGATCGTTTCTGATGAATAAGCCGAGGGTGACGGTGCTGTGGGGGAAAATCTCCCTGAGATGGCAATAGGAAGAAACCTTGAGAGGAACCAGACTCGACAGGGAACCCATCCTCATCTGAGTGATAACGGATAGCAGGGATTGATCAGCACTCATAGGAGGCTGAAAGTTCAGTATAACAGATGTGTTTAAGTTCATATGGAGTCCAGTTCATTATTGGACGCTAAGGTACAAAAATGTTTGTATGAATTCTGGTCCTGACTGCAGTCACGAGTCCTCAGAGAACAGCTGTCTGCATCACCCGAGGACAGGACCGTCTTCATGGTAAACCGTCCCCAGTCACCACACGCATCCCAGACAGACCACACAGCCCATCCATGTGACAAGATCTCCAACCAGAAATGGAACACCAGGATGAGTCAGACAGGTCCAGAGGGCAGAGGGGGTCTGAATCACTGGCAGCTCAGGATGGAGAGGGAAAGAGAGAAGGAGAGATAAGTTAGGTATGGTCACAGACACATAATTTAGAGGGTAAATGTATATGTAGTGCAGAATGCAAGCAGGGACTCTGGCAGGACTAACTATGACATCATCACTAAATTCCAAGCTTTATTAAGGTTGTTTTTCTCATCTGTCTTTGCTGAGATATAACAGTGAAACTAATGTCATGCTTACGAATTATGTTGACCAGAGGAAGCATATAAAGAGAAAAAAAAGCAGTGGGCCTAAAACCGAGCCCTGTGGGACACCAAACTCTATTTAGGAACATGCAGAATAGTGACAGTTTAAATCTACATACTCATAATGAGTCAGTCAAATAGGATCTGAGCCAGGAGAGGGCTGTTTCCAAAATTCATACTACATTTTCCAATCTGTGAAGGAGAATACGATGATCATTGGTGTCAAGCTGCAATGAGATCGAGTAACACAAGTATAGTGCTGGAACCCTGATCAGAGGCCAATAGGAGGTCATTAACCGTGTAAGACCCAAATAAGAAAAAAAAAAGCAAAAATTTTTTTGGACCTCTCAGATATTGTTTTAGGAGTCCTCTGATGTAGAAATTAAAGATTTTTACTTTTTTTTTTACATTTTAGTAGGTTTTTAGGGAAATGTTGTAATATTGCAGCGCTGGGCCTAGTTGTGAGCAGACTGTCTGTAATTTGTTCTCACTTTGTCTGAACAGGTATACAGAACATTTAAGCATTTATTTGCAGGGTTGTTCACTTACTTACCTCCATAGCAGTATATATCATAAGTAATAATTACACAACATTTATATATTTTTTAATAAGCATTTATTAATAAAAATATTTGGGAAAAAATATTTGGGCACATTCAGTGTGGTTTGAATGAAGTCTCTGTATACTTGCAGTGATGGTCCATAGGACAGTTCTTTTCATCTGAGAAGCACAGGCGAACATTGCACTTGCTACACAGTGTGTTTGTGTATCCATTATTGCAGTATCTGCAGCGTCCTCTCTTCGTCTGTACTGGGAAATGTGTAATATCTTTGCGTACATCCAGGCATCTCTCCCTAAATTAATGTAGCCATGGTCTGAGTTTCCAGAGTTTTTCCTTCTTTTCCATCTCTGAGACAGTTAAGTTGTTTATGAAGTGTAATGAAGTCAACAGAGATTGGAGTCCATTGCGGGACATCACATCAGAAACAGGGGTGTACCGTGTGTCTGTCTCCCAATACATACGGACTCCAGACATTTGCATTAGGCCCATCTTCAGGTACATGCCAAGTATCTTCTCAATTTCCTTATTATTGGTGTTTACAGATGTTCCATTTTTTTGCAAGCTGTACTCATTTGTGTTTCTTGTCAGAGCCTCAATCATATCTTCTGTCAAACTTTTGGAAGTACTCCAGTGGGGTGAGAAGGGAGGTGGCATCATTGGTGATTTCTGAACCAGAAAAATCAGTATTGGAACTGATAAACTCCTTTTTCAACCAGTGAAACCTGTCATGGTGTGTTTTTTTTTGGTTGGGACTTGATGTCCACATCATCATTGGCTGGGCAGTCAATGGGTTGGTGGTTTTCTTTGTCCATTTCACCTGCATCTTCATTCTCTGAGTCACTTGCATCAGTATAATCTGAGTCCATTTCAAAATCGCTCTCTCCATTTTGGACTGCAGCAATCACATCCAGCACACTGAATAGATGACCTTTCTGTACTGGTGGCATTCTGAAACTGAAAAAGTTTAGAAAAACTTTATTAATTATGTCAATAACACATATCGGTCTTATATTGTAGCAGATAAACAAAAAATAGACAGGGTGATAGACCATGTGTCAAGGGTAGAGAAAGTAAGTATTATCCATCAAAGTATTACAATTTCAATGCAAATGCTAATCAAAATTCAACTACATTCAAATAATGAGTGGCCTGTTATGCTCTCTATTTATCATACTAAAAGGGACATATGCATCCCCCAAGAGCACTAACAGGTTCACATTCAAGACCATTAACACCTGTCCCTGAACAATGCCACAGGCTACCACTCTGACCCAACGTTGTAGAATTACAACATAGACATATTAAGCTCTAAATCAAATTTGATTAATCTTTTCTAAAATAACTAATATGTGCTATGAACATTGTAATAAACACACAAAAAATATTTAAGGAATTTTACTTACCTAAATCTTGACAAATCCAGTCATGCAAAAAAAGGAGATCAGAGTAAGTTCATGGCAAGATGAGCAGACCTATAAGCACTTTTTCTATCCAACAGCATCGTGAGGACAAACAATAGGACCCATTACATATGTAAACATGGTTTTGAGAAAATAAATATTTGCTGACCCTTTTTGAGAAGTGTTAAAAATGATGTAATTCTGCAACAGTGGGCTTTACAGGGTTAACTACTATAACGAGTGCTGTCTCTGTGCTGTGATGAGGCCTAAACAGTTCATGTATGTTATTTCTAGTTACATATAAACTTAGCTACTCCACTACTATCTTTTCCAGAATCTTAGAGATGAAGGGGAGGTTTGATATCGGCATGTAATTTTACAGCTGACAGGGGTCAAGGCCAAGTTTCTTAATTATCGGTTTAATAATTTGAAACATACCCACTGCTGAATATGAAGAGTTTATTATTTTCAACAGGGGTTCTGTTATTGCTGATATTATCTGCTTGAGAAAATGTGTCGCGATAGGATCTAATACACAGGTTGATGATTTTAAAAAAGTGTATCACTTAAATTGTCTGGTTTCAAAGCCTGAATTTTTTGCCTAATATTTCCTCAAAAGGTTTTGTCCTCACTACTGTATGTTGTTGTTGTGGAGATTTCTTCAGTGGTCTTAGTCTAGTTAATTTGGCTGTGGTATTAAATAAAAATCAAGGATTATTTTTGTTATTTTCTGTAAGAGTGGAGAGCTACAACGATCTAGCAGCACTGTTCTAATTTTCGAGCGGTGTGTATTAAAGAGTTTCTTATCTCTATTACCAACCCATATCTAATAATATAATGTAATGATACAGTTATTTAATAACACTCAAATTCACATCCCAATTATATATAATATTATTGCAGAGGATTCTGTACAGGTCGTCTCTGAATGTGAATAAATCTTATAACCACTAGAGGTCGCTGTCTGTCTCAGGAACATCTCATCACAGCTCCAGGGTCCCTCTGGCCATCGTGAGCTCAGGTTACTGTCTGTCTGGAGTTTCTCATGGTCTCACAGGCTCCGTGTTTCCCACCTCCTAAAACAAGCCGGAGGTGAACTGGTGACCCTGAACTACACCAGTTGTGTGTGTGTGTGTGTGTGTGTGTGTGTGTGTGTGTGTGTGTGTGTGTTGTCTGTGTGCTGTGTGTGTCTGTGTGTGTGTCTGTGTGTGTGTGTGTGTGTGTGTGTGTGTGTGTGTGTGTGTGTGTGTCTGTGTGTGTGTGTGTGTGTGTGTGTGTCGTTGGAATTAGAGGAGCTCATCGATTTGCTCTTATTAAATGGTGGTTAAAGGAAGCTGCAGTGTTCGAGAGCAAGAGAGAGAGAGAGAGAGAGAGAGAGA
>JAAGKR010013786.1:0-13182 GCA_011419295.1 Clarias macrocephalus
TTGTAATAGTGACAAAATTAGCAGCATTTTCTCCAGCAGGCTCAGTAAAACCTACTAGCTGTTTATCTTGTGTTTAGAAATAGTGAATTGTTTCATACATAATAACGCAGACATGATAAACATATATAGCGCAATTTGTACTAAAGACTCTTGCACATGGAGCTACGTGTTTACAGTACGTCAGAGTGCTTAATGGTCGAAATGAGATCGCTATTGGTTTTAATGTATGTAGTTTACAACCTGCATGTTCTCTCTATAGCATTAGCATTGCTACAAACGTATTATTTACATGATGAGTACAGAACAGAAACATCTGAGTCATACATTGTCCGTCACACAGATTGTAAAGGAAAAGCAGGACTCGGCACATGTCTCTCCTGTGTCATTTCTCTCGTTTGTGTGACATCATTCTTTAGTGTGTAGAGTTTTGTGTGTGTGAAAAATGCCTCTATCATATGTGTGACAGCTTGTTTGTGTTTGTGTGTGTGTGTGTGTGTGTGTGTGTAATGGCTCTTGTGTATGTGATGGCTTTCTCATGTGTGACAGACTGCTCATATGTGTTTGTCTTCTCTCGTGTGTGTCCCTGCTCTCTTGTTATCTTGAATGAATGAACGAATGAATGAATTATAAAAAGAAGTAAACAAAAAAAAAAAACATCCACAAATGAGGAACAACTTTAAATGAAGGCAAAAAGAGAGAGAGAGAGAGAGAGAGAGAGAGAGAGAGAGAGAGAGAGGGAATGAGAGCTTTTTTTCTGAGAAAGTAATGATCGTATACTGTAATGTACCAATAACAAACTGGTAACAGGATCACAGTTAGCTAAGAGCTAATTCACACTGTCCAACATTCAGTGGAGTCAGCCAGAAAAACACTGCTGTAGCTAATTAGCTCTTAGCATGATTTCTGTATGAGTTAGTTTATAGATAAAAATACATATGTGTCCTCAAATAACAAAGACACCACGGAGCTCAGTGTTTACATCAGCGTGTGTGATGGACTACATGTGATCACTATTGCTCTTACTGCCTCTCATTTACATTCAGCAACTGTGACACACGAGAGGACACACAATGGAAATGTCACACACACACACACACACACACATACAACACACAGGCACAAACAGCGGTGAGAGACAGAGAGAGAGATGCGTCTTGCCGGTTTGGACCACTGAATAAAATGACCTGAACTGTAGCGTTTCCTATAAATTTGAAGTCAGAAGTCTTTATTAATCAGAATTATAAGTGAACTGCTGTTTATGCTATAAAGGTAAAATCAGCTCTGATCTCTTCATCATTTCATATCAACAGAAAAACCCAAACTAACTGTGAGAGTGAATCCTCAGAGCTCCACCTCCACTGAACACACAGTTACTCTGAGCTGTGATCTGCAGGGTGCTGGATCCACTTTTCACTGGTACAATAATCCACAATCAGGACGTCAGATACCTGGAGAAACGCGCAACACACTCGATGTGCCAGTGTCTACTGCACGACAAACAACATACTACTGTACAGCACGTAGAGGAAATGCTGAGTCACAGCAGAGTGATTCAATCAAGATTTCAGGTATTTTACAGATTTAAAATTAATAAGTATATGAAAAAAATTTGAATTCATAAGGAATCATTATAGTTGTGTGTGTGTGTGAGAGAGAGAGAGTGAGAGGGACTCTCTAAAAACCCAGCTAATGTCCTTTTTGTCATTCTGAATGTGATTTTAGGCAGCAAATAATGAATCTCTCTCTCACACACACACACAGAACAAAATACTAAATGGGTTTTCCCGGACAAGGTGACATTTATAGAAAACTATATTTAAATGTTTAGTTGTACTTTATTCATTGAAGTTTTTATTATTTTTGTACAGTGAGACCAAAACCTGTAGTAACAGTCCAGCCAGCTGAGAGTGTGTTCACTGGGGAAAGCGTCACTCTCACATGTGGGCGACAGACTGGAGGATCCTGGCAGTATCACTGGTATAGATATAATGAAGAACTACCACAGAGTCCTACAGGAGTGAATAAATACACAATCACTGATGTTAAAGAGTCTAATAAAGGTGTTTATAAATGTAAAGGAACAAAGTCAGACCCAAAACACACAGAAATCACCCTGACCAGTGACGCCGTTACACTGACTGTATCAGGTGAGTGTCTTTTATTTCTATTTGTTCATATTGTTTGTATCAGTGAAAAGTGAAGAGGTGTATTGTGTATAGAACTGCTTTAAACATGTCCTTTATATACACATAATGTGTGTGTGTGACATTTTCCCCAATAAACACACAGCATGTTAGGAAGTTTATAGTAAAAAAACACATAACTCTTTACCCAACGACAGTCAGGAGGTAAAACAAACAGGAAGTGTTGAGATGTTTATACTTTAAACAAACCATTAAGCTCATTACACCAGCACACTGAATTTGACAAGAAACACTCTTGTTGTGATCAAGATGTGATCAAAGTCATGACTTTCAGATTTAATTTAAGGAGTTTGACTCCTTACTGTGGCATTAACCTTTTAGGAATTCCATTCATTTACATAAACACACATTCACATATTTTAATGGCTCATAAATAATGGAATAAACTTGGAATACCATAAGTCTGTCACAACATGCCAAGCCACAGTCTCATCCAACAAGCCTCCATGATCCACCCGCTCCTTGCTTCCCACTGCGTCATTCACTGATCTCTGCACACCTGCTCTCAATCACTAATCATCTCTTCTGCCTATTTAACGCACGCTCAGATAACACCTTATCAGCAGATTATTGTGTGCTCACCATGCCCAGTATTCCAGTGCTCTTTCTTGTCTTTCCTTCTCGACCTCGCCTCATTTCAAAATGAAAATGTCTGTAATGGTTAATGTTGTACTTCTGTCAAACCCCTTGAACTAAAGCTGAAAGTCTTGACTTCACTCACACCTTGAGGCTTTAATTTCTAATCCAGTGTGGTGGCTACAGAGGCCACAAGCCAGAAATAACACTCTAGTTCAAAATGTATGGGACTGTCTGTAATTTTAATGTTTCTTATGATTATAATAAGGCATGTTATGTTGATAAACAGAAAATCACATCATGTAGAGATCTGCTTTTGTTCTAAAATTTGGTCTGATTTTTTTAGCAAATAAATGTCAACATGATTGTTTTAATTTACTCTGCTACAGTAACAATTTTAATTTATTACCCTACATTAATAGTTTTAATTTTTAACTTGCTATGCTACAGTAATAGTATTATAACAGTGTGAAACTGTGTAGTTTATTGTTTAGCTGAGACCAGGATGATCACAGACAGCAAACATGATTTTCACTCTGTAGTGGAGATTAGTGCAGTAAAGATCATGTGACCACTGAACTGTTTCTTCTCTCACAGAAAATCTCAACTCCTATTAGATCTTAACCCTTTATAGGGCACTCTTAAAAATACTTGGAAATACTTTTTTTTCCATTGTTTTCACTTTTATGTTATGTTGTTTCATTTTGTATAAAATCATAATAAATATCATCTGATTGTAATGGGTCTCAAAAATTAGGCAAATATAAGCTTACAACATCCAACTTTTTCTCTGTGCCATTATTTATTTAACCAAAATGAAGCCAAAAATAAATACATACATAAATAAAATGTGGGCAATGCTCAATACCCCATACTGCTTCCACATGATCTAAGAGTGTAAGGTGCAGTCAGGTGCTGCTGTTCATCAGCCCTTGATGAATTGATCATCAGCCAGTGTACAGACGTCTATAAAAGCAGTTTTGGCAGTTTGCTGGTCTGGAGCATTCAGGTGTGTGTTGACACAATGGCAAGAGAGAAAGACATAAGCAGTGGCCTTAGAGAAACAATTACTGCTGCAGATCAAGCTGGAAAGAGTTATAAAACTGTTTCCAAACAATTAGAGAAAACCTCGTCAGCCTTAAAGGAACATGGAAGCATAACAGAGTGGGTGGGTTAGCACTGTGCCTTGCATCTCTAGAGACAGTGTTCAGTTCCTGCCTCGGTTCTTGTGCATGGAGTTTGCATGTTCTCCCCATGCTTAAGTCAGAGACCAAACCACAACCAAATAGAAATTCTGTGGCGGGAACGTAACAGAGCTGTGCATAAGTAAATGCCCAAAAACCTAAATGAACTGAAGCAATGTTGTAAATGAGAATGGACCAGAATTCCCCCAGAACGATGGGAGAGACTGATAAAATCATACAGGAAGAGATTACTTTGTGTTATTCCTGCTAAAGGTGGATCTACAAGCTGTTAAATCATGGCATGTACTTAGTATTACCCACTTTTTTATTTTTTGTTAAATAAATAATGGTACGGTAAAAAGTGTTAAGTTGTTGTTCTTCTAAGTGTGTTTTTGCCTAAGACCCGATACGATCAGATGATTTATATTATGTTTCTACATAAAGATTTTAGGAGAGGGCTTTTGACCGTAAGTGTATGTGATGTTACCATGGTACAAGTGTCTGATATAAAGAGTTTTGGTTCTGTCAGGAATAACCCCTGGTAGACGCCTTGTGCCCATGTACTCAGTGTGTCAGTGACTTAATTTCCCATGGTGCACCTGTGTCACATGGTCTAATTGTGATCACATGGGGCTTGTTTAGCCATGGGCAAATAAATAGAGCTTGGGTTTGTGTTGTCTCTCATTTGTGATGCGTTATTTTTGTGTCGTGGTTATCATATTGTATCGTTGTATTGGGTCTATTCTAGTGAAAGCTTCTTCTTTTGTTTGTGTTTATTGTTCATTAAAAGTCATTTTAAATGAAAACTTCTGCACTTATGCCTTGCCTGCAACCAACCAACCATGACAGGTTCATGAACATACACCATGAAGCACAGATTTACAGTACTGTGCAAATGTCTTTAGCACAAACGTATATACTACAAGTTATCATGTCTACATTATGTATAAAACCACTGAATATTTTCAAACATAACTTAAAAAATTATAAATAAATAACATTACAGAAGAAAATTCGCATGCCTGTAAAGAAAGCACAAGACCAGTTTTTTGGATAGAAACAAAAAACCTCATGTAGGCTCCTGGGGTTTTGCATGAAATCATGATAAAGTTAGCAGAAGAACAAATTTTCTCCAGTAAAACCTACCTGGTGTTTAAATTGTTTTTAGAAATAGTGAATGGTTTTGTATATAATAATGCAGATATGATAAACATATAAACACATTGTGTACTAAAGACAAAAGGGTGCCCAAGACTTTTGCATCATGCAACTATGCATTTGGACAAACACACACCCACACACACACACACACGGACAAACATACACACACGGACAGACACACACAATTGAATGCAATTCTTGAAGATTTCAGTAATGCGGTCTACAATTATTTGCTTCTGCCAATACGTCATGCAGCAGAATTCCCCTCTTCTCCATCCATAAGTGCACATGTCATGTCCATGACATCCATATTTACATTTATATTTGAGCATTTGGCAGACGCCCTTATCCAGAGCCACTTATGTTTTATCTAATTTGGTACATCTGAACAATTGAAGGTTAAGGGCCTTGATCAAGGGCCCAACAGTGGCAACTTGGCGCTGGAGTTTGAACCTATGACCTTCCGATCAAAAGTCCTTAACCACTAAGCTGCCCCTGAATAGAGAGGTGATTCCTGAAGTTTTCACTCACCTTCTAATCAGGATGTGATAAACACACTCTTGGACACTTATTATAAAAATGCCATGGAGCTAAATGTGTAATGAGTGTTTGATGGACGAAATTAGATTGCTATTGCTTTTAATATATGTAGTTTACAGCCTGCATTTTCTCTATACACACCAATAGCATTAGCCTTGTTAGAAACTTAGCATTTACATGATGAGTACAGAACAGAAACACCTGATTAATACACTGTCCTTCACACAGATTGTAAAGGAAAAGCAGGACACGGCACATGTTTTACTCATGTGTGTGTGAAGTTTCCCTTCTGTGCATGTGTGTGTGTGTGTGTGTGTGTGTGTGTGTGTGTGTGTGTGTGTGTGCGCGCGTGATCATGATTTTCTGTGTGTTATTTGTTTTGTGTTTTCTCTCTGTTGTGTGTATGACCTTGTGTGTGAGATGGCTTTTCATGCGTGTGACAGATTACTCATGTGTATGTTTTCTCTCGTGTGTGTCCCTGCTATCTTGTTATCTTGAATGAATGAATGAATTATAAAAGGAAGTAAATTAAAAAACGCATCCACTAATAAGGAACAACTTTAAAATATAGTTGCAAGCAACTACACCCCAGGCGCACCACACAACCTGCACACATCACACACTATACAGGGCTAATGTGTGTCTGTGTGTGTGTGTGTTGTGAGAGAGGTGTGTGTGTGTGTGTGTGTGTGTGTGTGTACACGCGTTAGTGTGTGATGGTTAGTGTGTGTGAGAGTGAGGGAGAGAGGTGTGTTACGTGTAGATGTGTCAGTATGTGTGTGACGAATCTCGTGTGAGGGCCCCTGGGAGAGTAACGATCGTATACTGTAATGTACCAATAACACACCGGTAACAGGATCACGGTTAGCTAAGAGCTAATTCACACTGGCCAACATTCAGTGGACTCAGCCAGCAAAGCTGCTGTAGCTAACTAGCACTAGCATGATTTCTGTAGCTTATAAATGTAAATACATATTTGGACTCCAATAACAAAGACACCACGGAGCTCAGTGTTTACATCAGAGTGTGTGATGGTCAGAAGTCTTTATTAATCAGAATTATAAGTGAACTGCTGTTTATGCTGTGAAGGTAAAATCAGCTCTGATCTCTTCATCATTTCATATCAACAGAAAAACCCAAACTGACTGTGAGAGTGAATCCTCAGAGCTCCACCTCCACTGAACACACAGTTACTCTGAGCTGTGATCTGCCGTCTAGTGGATTCACCTTTCTCTGGTACAATAATCCACAATCAGGACGTGAGATACCTGGAGAAACGCGCAACACACTCAATGTGATAGTCTCTACTGTACGACAAACAACATACTACTGTACAGCACGCAGAGGAAATGCTGAGTCACAGCGGAGTGATACAGTCAAGATTACAGGTATTTTACAGATTTAAAATTAATAATTATATGAAAAAAATTCTGAATTCATAAGGAATCATTTTAGGTGTGTGTGTGTGTGTGTGTGTGTGTGTGTGTGTGTGTGTGTGTGTGTGTGTGTGTGTGTGTGATAATACTAAATACAAAATACTAACTGGGTTTTCCCAGACAGGGTCACATTCATAGAAAACTATATTTAAATGTTTAGTTGTACTTCATTCATTGAAGTGTTTATCATTTTTGTACAGTGAAACAAACACTTGTAGTAACAGTCCAGCCAGCTGAGAGTGTGTTTATTGGGGAAAGCATCACTCTCACATGTGAGCAACAGACTGGAGGATCCTGGCAGTATCACTGGTATAGATATAATGAAGAACTACCGCAGAATCCTGCAGGAGTGAATAAATACACAATCACTGATGTTAAAGAGTCTAATGAAGGTGTTTATAAATGTAAAGGAATAAAGTCATCAGACCCAGAACACACAGAAATCACCCTGACCAGTGCTGCTGTTACACTGACTGTATCAGGTGAGTGTCTTTTATTTCTATTTGTCCATATTGTTTGTTTGTATCAGTGAAAAGTGAAGAGGTGTATTGTGTATAGAACTGCTTTAAACATGTCCTTTATATACACATAATGTGTGTGTGGCATTTTCCCTGATAAACACACAGCATGTTAGAAACTTTATAGTAAAAACACTTAACTCTTTGCCCAACGACAGTCAGGAGGTAAAACAAGCAGGAAGTGTTGAGATATTTAAACTGTAAACAAACAGTCCAGCCCAGATTTTTGCATAATTATATTTAATTTTACTGTACTGTTGCATATGGTATCAGTACATCACCACACTGACTTTTGGCTTTAATTTAAGGGCTTTGACAAAACAGAGGTATTAGTTGTTATTATTATTATTATTATTATTATTATTATTATTATTATTATTGTATACCAGCATAAACACACACAGTATTTTGTGGGGTAAAACATTCATACAGTATGTCAAGAACCACATCATACACACGTATCCAGGACATGGGCTACAACTGTCACAACTAATGAGTTTCGTTCCAGGAGCACACTTGTAAGTCGGAAACCGACAAGGTCTTATACGACTTGGATACAAAATACAGAATAAAGCACCAATCCACTAGACTAAATCTGTTTCCGTTCCACACACTGCCATCATGTGGCCAACTGTAACCACACACTGAAAGAAATGAATCTCTCAGTGAAATGTTGTTTCTGTGTCTTTAAATTATGAGAGAAATCCTGGATGCCATTTTGTCTCAGAGCGAATCCCATTATAAGAAATAATGGAAACTTTAAATGATTCGTTCCACAACCCAAAAATATCCATATAAATGAAAGCGCAGTCAGAGCCCAGGGGGGTATTCCAGAAAGCTGGGTTAACTTACCATTTGGTAAAACTTAACCTCAGGGTTGATTTACCCCAAACCCGCATACCATGAGTATGTCGGTTCCAAAACCCCTGAGCAGAGTCAGTTTAATCAACCTCCTACTGTTTACCCAAAGTTAATGCGCGTGCACGGTGCTACATAAAGACATTTTCAATTGATCGCCAATTTCACGAGTCAAAATGGAAAATCAAAGTGAAAAAAAGACAGCGGCAAACTTCACAGATGCGGAGTTGGAGGTTTAAATGCAGCATATGAAGAATTCAAGCCAATAATAATAAAAAAAAAAGCAATACGGCTGCATCGGCTAAAGAGAGAGAGAGTAAATAACAGGCAGAGTAAATGCGTGAGAATATTAAATAGCACATTTGACATCGGCTTTCCCTTTTATTATACATTGTAAACCCTAATGCTCAAAGTAATTAAACACACTGAGTACTGTTAATGTAAATAATTGCAATTAGGTCAAATTAATAGACTTTTTTGAGTATTCAGAACATTTTGATATTTTAACAGTAACTGTCACCTTAAAATTCCACCTTCTTAAACTCTATAGAGCAACGGTGGCTCAGTGGTAAGTGTTTCGCCTACCATGTGAAAGACCCGGGTTCGATTCCCAACAACAACAAGTTATTTGATTTGCAACAAGGTCAACAAACTCAAAACTTTATAGTACCATTTACTTAAAATTGGAAGCATCATTACTTAAATAACTGATTACCTCAAATTATTTGAGTTTTGCCAACTTAATTGGGTTTACAGTCTGTGTAAAAAGTGTTTAAGTGCCAGACATACTGTGCGAACGGCTCTACACACAGTTGCCTTTCCCACATGCTCTGCATCACCCACCCAAAAATACCCTGACGTGAAAAACCAAAGTGCAATGTACACTGTAATCAGTTACATAATTTTTTTTAAGTAATGATGTTTCCAATTTTAAGTAAACAGAACTATAATTTTTTTTAGTTTGTTGAACTTGTTGCAAATTAAATAAATTATTGCTGCTATCACCACATCAGACAAGCTGGGCCGGGGATCGAACCCGGGCCCGTTCACATGGCAGGCGAAACCCTTACCACTGAGCCACCGGTGTTCTGTATTTTCCTTGGTGGAACTTTAAGGTAAAAGTTGCTATTATTTAAGTACTTACGATTACTTAAAATATCAAATTTGTTTGACCTACCTGCAATTATTTAAGTTAACAGTACTCAATGTGTTTAATTACTTTGAGCATTAGGGTTTGTAGTGTACAGAATGTTTTCTGTGTTAAGCGCAGACCCGCGGTTTATGACATTTGCAATATGCGGTTTCAAGAGATGTGTTAAATAAATTAACGATTTCCTTGAAAACCGATTACACTCTTTCAAATAATCATTAGGAAATTAAAAGACATCAATATGCGATGTTATAACTCTCTCCCGGCGAAAATAAAAGCCTCCACATCCACAGGATCATCATCAAAAGCGCACGTCATGCTCACTAAACCTCTGAAACAAACTTACCCTGGAACATAACCTGCTACAGAGCAGGTTATCTTCAGAGAGTAAGTTGCTATGGTTACATACATACCTAGAAAGTTACCTCCGTTTTTGGAACCGAAAGTTGAGGTTATCCACTAACTTACTCCTACACTTACCTGGGTATGTCACATAACCTGCTTTCTGCAATACCCCCCAGGGTTTCTGTGTGCTGTCGCATTGTGTTCAGCGAGTAGCAGATATGTTTGTGTTTGTTGCATATCTGAGGGGGTTTGTCTGCAGGTTTATCCATAAATCTGCTCAAACGCGCACGTTTATCAGCCTTTTGATCAAAAACTCACTTTCAGGCAGTGTTTATTGTTTAGTGTATATTTAAAGTGCATATACACAATACAACACTATTGTTTTAGACTAACTATCACACACTTTTGTATTCATTGCTATACTTCGTCTTTTTGCACACACACATGCGGGTGCGTTACAATAATAATAATAAAAATAATAATAATGATGATGATGATAATGGAGAAAGAAGAATCATCACTGCAGGAGAGAAGAAAATGAAGAATAAATACATATCAGTATTTACCGTTTGAGCTCGACACGTTTATGAGCTCTGTCGCTTGCTGTCACTGGGCGTCTGAGAGTGGCTAGTTTCTAGTCTTTAGGATTATTGCTTGTTTCCCATATCAGGTTAAACAGTCTTAGTATCTCCTGAATTGAGATATCTGTCATGTGTATAAACATTTTGTAGCAGATGCCGTCTCTCCCTGGTGTTGCTTGCTGTGCCCTTGCAGTTGCTTTTTTAGTTTGTTAGTTGTGTCTCTCTCCCTATTGTGTTACAGGACTGTCTCCAGTCTGGGCGTTTGGCTGTTCTTATGATTTTCCTGACTATTGCCTGCGCTTTCTTATATTGGATTAGTTTTTCTAGTGAGTGTATTTTCTAGTGAGTGATCTTTGTATTTTATCTTCCCTGTCTTGTCAGTTGTTTACTCCTATTTTAACTATTATTGGGTAATGGCCACTCGTCCTTCCCAGTTTCCTATTATTTCTATTATTATCCAGTGTGCTGGTTTTTAATTTTTTTTTATGCTGCTTTCCTCTGTCCATATTTTGACTGATGTTGTGTCATGTTCATTCCTGCTTTCCATCACTTTATATTTAGTTCCTTCTTCTACTAGTATTGCTACTCATCCTTTTTCTCTATCTTTCCTAATTGTTATATAGCTTAATATCTTGTATTCCCTTTTTGTTTTTAGCCATGTTTTCTGTATGCATATGATTTGTGGTTTTTCTGGTGTGTCTATGAATTTTATAAGCTCTTGTCCATATTAAGCTTC
Source organism: Clarias macrocephalus (assembly GCA_011419295.1). Taxonomy (NCBI): domain Eukaryota; kingdom Metazoa; phylum Chordata; class Actinopteri; order Siluriformes; family Clariidae; genus Clarias; species Clarias macrocephalus. The sequence continues at coordinate 11,290 of JAAGKR010013786.1, forward strand.
TTTCATTCCATTGTAAGATCTTTATTTATGTATTAATTGCACCTTCATTTAATCTTTCACTGACTTTTTACCAGCTTAGTCCATCTATCCCCACATGTTTTCCCCAGATGTCTTCTCTATTTTTTTGTTGGTCTGTTTCTTTATATTATTCCTATTCTAGTCTTCTGTACTTCCGCAGCCTTTTTGCTTACTTCACATCCCCTGTATGCTGCACTGATGGAATTACAGCATTTGAGTTCCTGCTACTCATTTCCCATATTCATGCTCCCCTGTACATCTCTCACACCTTTGCTTTTCTCTACACTGCTGCTATATGCCCTGTCACGGCGTGCGCCCAAATCTATTATTGCTCCTCGCTTACTTCTCGCTCACTAGCTAGGCGGCCTTCCCTTCTACAGTTATGCGGGAGCGGGGCTGCGGAATTAGACACGGCTGATGAGCCATCTCGGGCTTCTCCCCGCGCTATAAAACACAGCGTTGAGTGTAGCTCAGGGTCTCAGGGTTTGGTAAGCTGAATGAAGCGCACCTTAACCTGGAAGAGTTGTGAGCGGGGCTTCCATAATATTTGGTAGAATTGTCCCGAAACAACTTAACTTGGGCCAAACATGTCGGGTATCCTTCCACAAGCTTTCTACAATAGTTTGCTGGAATTGTGGCGCACTCCTCTTGACAGAACTGGTGTAACTGGATCAGGTTTGTAGGTTTTCTTGCTCGCACACGACTTTTCAGTGCCGCCCACAAATGGGTGTTGAGATCTATGGGACTGAGATCAGGGCTTTGTGATGGCCGCTCCAATGCTTTGACTTTGTTGTCCTTATGCAACTTTGTATATAATATCCACATAATTTTCTTTTCTCCTGATCCCATCTATTTTGTGAAGTGCACCAGTCCCTTCTGCAGCAAAGCAGCCTTACAACATTATAGTACCACCTACATACTTCACAGTTGGGATGGTGTTCTGAGGCTACAAAGCTTCCCCTTTTTTCTCCAAATTTACCGTTAATCATTATGGCTGAACAGTTAAATTTTTGTTTCATCAGGACATGTCTCCAGAAGTTAAGATTTTTGTCCCCATGCGAAGTTGCAAACTGTAGTCCAGCTTTTTTATGGTGGTTTTGAAGTAATGGCTTCCTCCTCCCAGAGTAACCTTAAAGCTCATGGTGGTACAGGACTTGTTTTACTGTGGATAATGACTCTGTCTTACCAGTTTCAGTCTGCATCTTTACGTTGTCTTTTGCTGTAGTCCTGGTTGATTCGCACATTTTGCATGAAAAAACGTTCCTTTCTGGCATTCCGTCTCCTTCCTGATATTTGTACATTCCCACATTTTTTCTACTTGTGTATTATTGCCTGAACGGATGAACGTGAGACCTTCAAGCATCTGGATATGGCACCTAAGGATGAGCCACACTTGTGGAGGTCCACAATTCTATCCCTGATGTCTTGGCTGATTTTTTTTTTATTTTCCCATGATGTCAACGAAAGAGCCTCTGTGTTTGAGGTGTGTCTTTAATATGCATCCACAAGTGTGTCACCAATTAACTCAATTGGAATCAATTAACCTATCAGAAGCTTATTAAGCTCAGAATGGAATCATCTGGAGATTTCCACTTTGTTTAAAGACACAGTAAACATAGTGTTTGTATACTTCTGACTTTGATATAAGTAATAAAAAAATACATAAAAATTATCCCTCGCTCGATTCTAACATTTAAGAAATGCAAAAAATATGTTAATGCTTGTTGATCTAAAACAGAAAAAGTTTACTCTGATTTAACGTTTGACAGTAAAGAAACGTTTTTGTGTCTGAAGTGTACAGTATGTAAATATCTGGTTTCAATTTGATGAGATTATGAGAGTCTTAAACAGCTCTATTATGGGGGCTTTGAACAT
>JAAGKR010013787.1:0-13181 GCA_011419295.1 Clarias macrocephalus
AACATACCCTAATCAGAAACCATGGATGAATAGGGAAATTCGTCTCCTGCTCAAGGCACGGAATGCTGCCTTCAGATCAGGAGATGCACAGGCCTACAGTGCATCCAGAGCTAACCTGAAAAGGGGTATCGATAAGGCCAAGTGGAGCTATAAGCTGAGGATCGAAGATCACTTCAACAACTCTGATCCTCGGCGTATGTGGCAGGGCATCCAGTCCATCAGTGACTACAAACCCGCCCACTCTGCAACCATATCCACCGAAATCTCCTTCCTCAATGAGCTAAATAACTTTTATGCTCGTTTTGATCAGAGTCTTCAGGAGACAATCACTACATTCATACCACCTGTGAACTTTCAGCCTCTCTCACTTTCCACCGCAGAAGTCTCTGCTGCCTTCAGCAGGATAAACAATCGGAAAGCAGCTGGCTCTGATGGAATACCTGGACGTGTGCTCAGAACCTGTGCTGAACAGCTGACTGAAGTCATGACAGACATCTTTAATTTGTCCCTACATCAATCAACAGTGCCTACTTGCTTTAAGTCCACCTCCATTGTGCCTGTGCCTAAACACTCCAAACCAATGTGCCTTAATGATTACCGCCCAGTAGCACTGACACCAATTCTCATGAAGTGCTTTGAGCTGCTAGTCCTAGCACAACTCAAGAGTAGCCTTCCACCCACATTGGACCCTCATCAGTTTGCCTACCGGGAGAATAGGAGCATTGAAGATGCTCTCTCCCTAACACTGCACACGGTACTTTCTCACCTAGATAATAAGAACACTTACACAAGAATGTTGTTCGTGGATTTCAGCTCCCGTTGATGTAGACAGGGGAGTGTGTGTTACCTCCTCTCCTTCTAAAGTCCACAATGAGTTCCTTGGTCTTACTGGTCTTGGAATCTCAAGCTCACTGATCTTGGAATCAACACCTCTCTATGCAGCTGGATACTGGATTTTCTGACCAACAGACCACAGAATGTTAAAGCTAATAACGTTCTCTCCTCAACCATAATCCTGAACACTGGTGTGCCACAAGGCTGTGTACTGAGCCCCTTCCTGTTTTCACTGTACACACATGACTACAGCCCCATTCATGGTTCTAATACCATAATTAAGTTTGCAGATGACACGACAGTGATTGGCCTCATCAATGATAATGATGAGACTAACTACAGGGCAGAGGTAAAGCACTTGGCCGAGTGGTGTGCTGACAACCACTTGCTCCTGAACACCATTAAGACCAAGGAACTCATTGTGGACTTTAGAAGGAGAGGAGGTAACACACACTCCCCTGTCTACATCAACGGGACAATGGTCGACCGTGTTACAAACTTCAAGTTCCTGGGGATACGCATTTCTGAGGATTTGACTTGGTCCACTAATACCACCAGTTTCCTCAAGAAAGCTTCCCAGCGCCTCTTCTTTCTGAGACTATTAAGGAAGAATCACCTTTCTAAAGACATAATGAACAATTTCTACCGTTGTGCAGTAGAGAGCATACTAACCAGCTGTATTACAGTGTGGTATGGTAACTGCTCTGTCTCGGACCGTAAATCCATCCAAAGGGTGGTAAAAACTGCTCAGCGTATCATTGGTACCCCACTTCCTGTTATTGAGCAAGTCTACAAAAGGAGGTGTCTGCGTGGAGCACGAAGCATCGTGAAGGACACCTCTCACCCGGCACATGTACTGTTTTCTCTTCTTCCCTCTGGGAAAAGGTTCAGATGCCTAAAAGCCAAGAGCAGCAGGCTGAGGAACAGTTTTTACCCCACAGTGGTTACCTTACTGAATACTGTCCCCCTTACATAGACGGTACCACCATCACCAATAACCCAACATTCCTGTTTAATACCTCTGTAAATACTTCCCGTTCACTCATTTGTACAGTCTGCACATGGACTGTACACTAATATGTGTATATTTATATATGTAGATGGGTGTATAGGTACACGCTCTGCTTTTCCATCCAGCAGCTAAATTACTCATATTTATTCATATGTATATTCATACTATTGCACATAATGTAAATTCACCTATATATAGTTTCTGTATATTTTTCATTCCAAATATTTATAACCAGACATATCTGTAGATTTACAACTATTCTGTACATTAATTTATCCATCTATGCTCACTTTACAGTTTATATTCATGTACAATTTTTTTCCCCCCCTGTAATACAAATTATACATAGACCTTACTTTTATCATACAATATAAATGTATAAATGTTTATATTGCACTGCTAACTTGCACTTCTGGTTAGATGCTAACTGCATTTCGTTGCCTTGTAACTATGTGCAATGACAATAAAGTTGAATCTAATCTAATAAGTATTTGTGTCTGACACGGTTAACCAGACAGGCCATTGTGTCTTATTTCACATTAACAGCTGCTTTTACACTCCAAAATGTAAACTTGTACTTTTAAACGACTCGTTCCAATCACTAAATAAATGTCAATATACTTCAGTCAGAATAAATTCATATATATAATACAGTATATACTCTGACAGACAGATCTTATTCTGATTCCAAAGATATCATCAAACCAAAATGGAATCAAAATCCAAGGTTGAGGGAGTTCCCTTTTAAATCACCATGAAAGGATTCAAAGTGGTCATATTGCACTCTATACTTACTAGTGATGGACTTGTCTCTCTGCTGGAGTTCTCTTCTCCCACGTTCCAATGTTTGATCTAAAATGAAATCTTCTGTGTATATGTAGCTGCCTGTAAGTCCCTGATTTGTCCAAAAGTTGCAGGATGAAATACTGTCCCATGTTGACTGTATCATCCACGAACCTGTTTGCTCTATAAGAAAACTGAAGGGGTTCAGTAAGCGTCCAATGATGTCCTACAGTCCTGTGATTATTATTATTACTATTATTATTACTATTATTATTACTATTATTATTATTATTATTATTATGGAATGGGGATGATTGTAGAGCATTTGGAGCAGGAAGGGCCTTGACACAGTTCCAGTGATCTGTGTAAAGATGGCGGGGCCCTTGAGCTTTCCTCCTCTTCTGTTTGTCTCAGATGTTTTTAAGCAAGCAAGGTCTAACAAGACAAGAGTAATGAACATGCGAGATATTTTGACACCTGGCTCAGGTCACACCAGTGTCCTCAGTGCCTCCTGGAATGATCAGATTAGATCAGATTATATGCAGGCTAAATGTTTTTATAATAATTTACATAGAAAATGTGTTAGTGACAGTGCCATGCAGCCAGTGTCTTCTCCACCTTCATTCAAGCTCTAACCTGTTGGTCAAATTAGTCTCTACCAATACAATCAAGATTTAAACAAGATCCTTTTGTGTGATGGTGCAGGAATGTAAAATAAGCATTGTAGGGACTAGCAGGCCGTGAACCTGTCATCTTCCAGAAAAATGTGCCAAGCTGATAACGTTCTATTTCTCGGTGGTGTGAAGCAGCTGGAAACATGACCTGGTCAAAAGATGAAACCCACACGGCTTTCACCAACCCACAACAGAATGTGTGATATCTTTGTGTATAACTCTTGCTATAGATAAAGGTATGAATGGGTATGCAAGACATGGGATGTTTGGTATCAAATGAAAGCTCTGTGTATTCAATGAACGTTGATGTACACGAAATTTTATTCATATGAACCAGATGAACAGATCAATTCCTGCTCTCCGTTATCACCCAGATGAGGATGGGGTCCCTGTTGAGTCCGGTTCCTCTCAAGGTTTCTTCCTACTGCCATCTCAGGGAGTTTTTCCTTGCCACTGTCGCCCTCGGCTTGTTCATCAGGGACCATCTGACCATTTCGATTCTCACACATTCACATTCCATACAAACTTCAATAATTCTTCTGATTGTGTAAAGCTGCTTTGCGACAATGACAATTGTTAAATGCGCTATACAAATAAAATTGAATTGAACTGAATTGAATTGAACCAGACTCATGTTAAAACACTTTACCTAAATTACTAAAACTCCACTGAGATGGCCTCCCACGTGACAGACCAAACCACAGGATAATGTATGCATGAAAAGGAGGAACCATGCGGGTGTGGCTACACCCGCAACCACCGCTGATCGGGACAAATGGCTGTGTGACGGACCCACACCCTGAGGTCAAAAACCCAAAGTCCCGAGCAGCCTCAGGTGATTGGTTCAAATTATTCTACTTGAAATAAGCTTATATCGGTGCATCAGGAATCTAACAGTTAACCATAAGATTGTTATTGGTATAATAATATATTTAAACCACCTGAAGCCCTTCGTGTCCCTTCATACGACGAGACATTTTCTCACAGCAACACTTCTTACCTCTACACACAAGAAATGGTTTTGTTTCTTCATTCGAGCCCTTTTATTCTGTTGGACACGGGCATGGCTAAGCATGTGACTCTCTCCAAAACAATGCAACAATTAGCCTTAATTTACATATGAATAGACACATTTACATAAACACTGAGGGTGAATGGGGCTCTGTGTGGTCGGGGGCGGAGTCTGGTGCATGTAGAGATGCCGTCCTCATCACGGAGAGCAAAGGGCAGCATTCCGGTCTTGTCTTTAAAGTCTCTGGGGCACGTAACATAGCCCCGCTTCCATGCCACTCTCCATATAGCTCCACCCCATGACTCTTTGCTTTGGTTCTGGACCTCGGACTAAATTCCGCCTCGCTTTTAGAAGTTTAGCAGATAAAAAAAAACTTTATTTTACCTAAATTTATACGATTGAAGACCTTCAATAAAGCAACATCACTAAAAGTTTAGCAGTGAAGCACCATTATTTTACAGATTTTTCCCAAATTTATGCTATTTAACACCTTCATTAAAACAGCACAAGACATGTAGCAGCAAAATGTTTTTATTTTACATTTTTTTCCCAAAATTATTACAATTAAACACCTTCAATAAAGGAACAGCATTAGACATTTAACAGGAAAAGAGATATTTTACCGATATTTCCTAAATTTAAGATCAAACACCTTTAAATAAAGCAACAACACAAAAAAACTTTATTTCTCAAATTTCTGATAAATTAATATATATTTTTAATTATTATTATTTTATTTGCATAGCGCTTTTAATAATTGTCATCAAATCAAATCTTTTCGTTCTGCTCTTTTCATCTAGATCTTTTTATGTTTACATACAGTACAGTATAGCATTCATTCACCTCACTGCCACTAAATGATGCAGAAAAACTAGTTCATGCCTTTATCACCTCTAGGTTGGACTATTGTGACGCCTTACTGTCTGGTTGTTCAACTAGGTGCATAAACAAGCTTCAGTTAGTACAGAATGCAGCAGCGAGGGTCCTCACTAGAACCAGAAGATACGAGCACATCACCCCTATCTTATCTACACTGCATTGGCTCCCTGGGAAATTTCACATCCATTTTAAGATACTACTTTTGACGTATAAAGCACTAAATGTTCTCGCGCCGCTGTATCTGAGTGAACTGTTGGTGTCTTACGATCCGCCACGCCTACTCCGATCAAAGAATGCAGGCTGCCTGTCAGTACCACGTATTATTAAAACTACAGCAGGGGGCGGAGCTTTTTCTTACAAAGCCCCAAAGTTATGGAATAGTCTTCCTATTAATGTTCGGGACTCAGACACAGTCTCAGTGTTTAAGTCTGGGCTAAAAACCTGTTTATTTAGTGCAGCATGTTTGTAAATAGATGAGCCTTAGGTAAAGGAGCAGATCTGGGGGACTCATGGACGTAGAGTATCTGGTGAACTGGTATGTTTAGATGCTGTCCTCCCCACTCTCATTGTTCACTCAGGTTTGTTGACGGTGAGGTGATTGGTTGCTTTACATCTCAGTTCCCCCTCATGTCTGTGTTTCCTTCTGGCTCCTCCCTTTTAGTGATGATGTCATAGTTAGTCTTGCCGGAGTCCCTGCTGGCACTCTGCACTAAATATACATTCGCCTTATACATTATGTGACTGTGACCAGACCGAACTGTTATCTCCCCTCTCCTGTTCCCCCCCCCCCCTCTCTCTCTCTCTCTCTCTGTCGAGCTTCACACGTCTCTCCGGAGCTGCCAGTGATTCAGACTCCCTCTGCCTTCTGGACCTGTCTGACTCGTCCTGGTGTCCCTCTCCTGGTTGGAGATCTCCTCACATGGAGCCCCGTGTGGTCTGCCTGGGATGCGTGTGGTGACTGAGGACGGTTCCAGTTTTCCATGAAGACGCTCCTGACCTCAGCTGATGCTGACAGTTGTTTTGCTGAGGAGTCATGACTGAAGTTGCTCGATAGATCAGGACTGGAATTTCCTACAGTCTACCTCAGCCTCCAGGAACAAACTGGACTCCATATGAACTTAAACACGTCTCACAGGAGGATGGGGTCCCTGTTGAGTCTGGTTCCTCTCAAGGTTTCTTCCTATTTCCATCTCAGGGAGTTTTTCCTTGCCACTGTCACCGTCGCCCTCGGCTCGCTCATCAGGGACAATCTCATTATCTAGACACATTTCACTCATACACACTTCCATAAATTTTTTTTCATTTTGTGACGCTGCTTTGAGACATTGACTGTTGTAAAAAGTGCTATTGAAATAAAATTGAATAGAAAATGTCTCTCGAGGGATCGTGATATAAGCAGAAGGTACAGTACAGCTTCCATCTTTGTAGTCAGTTTTAAGTCACATTCAGTTGTTTTCTTTTGGAAATAGCAAATCAATAAATTAATCCATACTAACAATTTCTTGATTTGAAACATGAATTAAAGAATAGAGAGAGCTTCATGAATACAGGCTGCACAGACACCAGGTTGATACTTTTGTGCATTTTCTGTGTTCTGGTCTACTGGAGCTGAAGCCTGGGGTGAAAAAAAAACTGATGTCCACAAGAGGGCAGAAGCAACCCTGCAAACAAGCGTTAAAAACAGAATGTTCTTAAAAGTGTTTAGGAATAGATGGTGTATAGTGTGTACAGTTCAGTCCCTGCAGAATTCCCAGCACACACAAACAACAGCACCCCCATTACAGCTATGACTGGGGTCATAGAGAAAAGACTGTTAAAAAGATTATAAACACATGTTTAACAGAATCAGAGTAAAAAATAAAGAACTGTGATGCATCTTTCCATGATACTGTCCATTTTCCCCTTTAACTGTGGGTCAGTGTTTGACAAACCAAACAAAACAGAATAACCGAACATGTTTGTGGAGTCACCAGCGTCAAACACCTGCACCAGCAGCACGTTCCACTACTGCGCTCTTCAGCAGTGCCCTTCACCCTCAACTGCTAAAATCACTTATGTGTGTTGCTCTGGACGAGGGCATCTGTTATATGCTGTAAATGTAAAATTTATAACTATACAGTAGAACATCTCAAGTGTTCAGGACATTCCATAATCAGATACACTGCAGGCCGGATTTGCTAAGATGTACATCTGCCTTGAACACTGACAACCCAACCTTCACCTTATACCCTTATAGCTTCATGTAGCTACTACTGAGAGTCACAAAATGTTAAGCGACGACTTAATGCATATCTGTTTCTTCAGTAGTGGGTAAACCGTAGCCCAGTGTAAGGATCCATCCACTGAAGCATCCTAGTAAGTCTCTGTGAATAAGAGCGTCAGGCCAAATGCCTGAGTGTGAATGTTTATTTCACTTTATCAGTTTACTGTGGGTGAACAGCCTCTTTCTCTGTCCCAGGACTTTCTAAACACCTGCAGTGAGTCTCCTTAAATGTGATCAAAGTAAAATTTTACCAAATGTAGTAGCTGACGGTTTTTTTTTACCTTAATGACATTATTTTTTCATAATATGGCTGTTGTAAATATGTCAGACTTCACAACCAGAGGAACAACAAGTAAAAAGTGATTTTTGAAACCTAGGGTTTAAAGTTGTAAACTAAAAAAACAAACAGTAAAAAAATTTTCAAGAACAACTTTAATAGTTGCACATCCATGTGGCTGGTGGAGTTTGCAGTGAAATGAAACAACATTCCTCCAGCACCGTTGTACAGAGATTCTACTGTACTGAATACGAACCAAAGATTATGTTCAGGTTTTAGGGGTTGGTACAAAATAATTTACAAAACATTTAGAAAATTCACTAACCTTCTGTTTCTGAACTGGTTGTCATGTAGTTTAGATCAGTAACACAGTAACATTGTAGCTTTAGATTGAGAAAACGGTGTTTTTCTCCTGAAATCGTTGACCGTCCTGTCAACACTGAACAAAGCTTCATTTCCACACCAAGCAGTTTCCGTCCCAGTCCTGCCTCTGCAGCCAGTGAAGATTAGACTGGACAGCTTTTATTAAAGTCTTATTATAAACAGGTGAAGTGACCACAGTAAGTCAAAGTCGTATAGTGTTATTGAAAGTCTTTATTAGTGAATGAATATAGGCGTAAATAAGATCCACTTTGGGATTAAGGCAAATACCAGTATTTGAGTTTGAAGCTGTTTAAATGATGATTAAACTTTCTGTTGATTCTTGGTGCTGAATGTCTGACAACTGTAAAAGTGGTGGGTTTAATAAAATGTGGCATTAACGTCCGTACGTGTCTTTTAGGTTGTTTGTTTTCTTGTGCATTTGTTTGTTTCTTTGTGAAATAATCAGAGATGTAATAGATTTGTCCTTGTAAATGGATAAATGTGCTCTATGATGAGGTGGAGCTCTTCTCTCTCCAGCGCTGTGCTTATACGAGAGATAATAATAGGAATATAAATGACTGCATTTCAGTGAGATCCTCAATACATAAAGTCAATTATAGAGGAACCTTTAACTGTTTGTTCAATATTAATGTCTAATGTCTTTAAAATCCGGAGTATTGGATTTGGATATTTCCTGCGCACAAACAGATGAGCTGTTACACCCAGATTCACAGTGTATCAGGTGAAACCAACAGGAACGTGAGAGCTGTGTGACTCGTACTCATGGACCTTGTCTTTCCCTCTCCAGTTCACCCACTTCACTGCTGCTGGAGCTGGAGTCTCTGGTCATGATGATGATGATGATGATGATGATGATGATGATGATCCAACACTGTAGATGAAGTCCACAAGAGGGCAGGAGAACCCAGCGCTGAGCTGCTGCTATGGTGCTGTGAAAACGCTTCAAAATGAATCTGCATTATTTTGTATTTTGTGATGTTCACTCAAGTAAAGAGTCGTGTCTCATTCTCCTGCGTTCAGTGTGTCCTCACACCCCAAGTTATTAACTACAGAATCTGCCTAAATGAAATAAAGCACAGTTATGTGTATAACTAAATTCATGCTGAAAACCTCTGGGACTTCAGTCTGATGCCGCAGACACAAAAGTTATTCCCATCAAATCACTAATAACAACGAATATCTGTTCAGCAGTAAACATCAAAGCTACTAAACACTACAGGCTTCCTCTGGTTGCCCTCAGTTTCTTTATCACAAAAAGTGCATGTCTCAGTACCTAATTGTATTATACAATAAAGAAATAAAGAAATAAATAAAATGTAAGTTAATTGTGCTGAAACATGCTTTTGCCTCAGTTGAAAATGTAACAGTTAATTGGACACTGATTGGTCAGGTTACTCATGACATATTTGGAACAAATGCAGAAAAGCTCCCTCTCATGCTCTCTCTGTTACTCTGTGGAGTTTGCTCGGTTTTCTTCTCTCTGTTTCTTCTCTGACTTTTACAGAAATATCCTGACTGCTGTTGATGATATGACAAAAGGCAGCAACGTGGTGAAGCGCCAGGCTGCGCTGGTCTGAACATTCACCGTGTCACAGGGGCCTTGAGTGGACATTTGAAAAGACTCTCGTCTGCCCGAAGATAAGAGACAGCAGCGAAGTTACAAGGCTAAAGCAAGCACATGTGGCCTGATGTGCTGTTTAACCTCCACTGCACAAACATCACATGCAGATCTCACTGTCAACCCTAAAGCTCAAAGTAAGTAAACACACTGAGTGCTGTTTAAGAACTTTTTGGTACTTATGAGTTTGTAGAAATGAGACTTTTCAAGTTAACTGGACAAATTTGATATTTTAAGTAACTGTAAGTACTTAAGTAACAGTAACTGTCACCTTAAAATTCCACCAACTTAACATCTTTCAGACTAGTGATTTTGTGTGTGACGTCATCAGGGCAATAGGGTGCTGGTGGCTCAGGGGGAGGAGTTTCGTCTGCCATGTGAAAGGCCCGGGTTCGATTCCCAACAGCTGGATGAAGCGTCTGTCCCGAGCCCAGGTACAATGTGAAGGTTCGCGTCAGGAAGGGCGTCTGGTGTGAAACCTGTGCCGAGCTCGTGTGCGGACCGGATCGTCTGCTGGGGCGACCCAACGCCGGGAGCAGCCCAAAGACCAGTTATTTGATTTGCAACAACTAAAAATATCTATATGTATAATTGCTATTAAATAGTCTGAGTTAGGCGACTTTCTCTCTCTCTCATGTGCACAAAGCAGAAATGAACTGTACAGCGGCCATTTACACATCATCACAAGCACTTACAGATTACACTCGTAATCACACTGCATAATGAGATGACACACACACACACACACACACACACACACACACACACACACACACACACACACACACACTTTCTGTTATCTTATATTCGTGTTGAGTTTCATCAAGTGTTGTTTCCAGATGTTTTCCACATTTCCAGATGTTTCTCATAATAAAAGAGTCAGAACTTGTACATCTTACAGCTAAACCATGAATACTGGCACCACTGGGTGTTAAAGCACAGGTTTATTTTGTACTTTATGTTGAACCAGTTTTTTTTCTTCTTCTTTGTTCTCAGTTAATCATCCTGATCTGCACTGGTAATGTACAGTATCACTCTGTCGCTCATCTTTCAGCTCCCTTTAGGTCTTGTTCTGGTGTTTAATGTGGTGATCTGCGGTTTATTTCCAGCCCTGGATTCAGATGGGATTCAGTTTCTCAGATTGTCTCAGATACAGTGAGAGTGTAATTACATCCCCCCGAGTCTGAACCTCACCTGCTCTATAAACCTTTTTATAGGTTTATGTTTATTAAGCGCTATATAAATAAAATTGACTTGACTTGACTATTTACTTCACAGCAAACTTATTTTCATCTTTATTCTTTATTCACTCTTACTCATCTCTCACTTAAATGGAATATTCTTGTTATATTCTCTGTTGGTTTCATTCTGCCTGTCTTCTCCTTCCCTCCTTTCTCTCACTTTCTTTCTCACTTTCTCTCACTTTCTAGGCATTTTAAAGGGTTCGTCACAGTGTTAGAGTTAAAACTCTCAGCCAAAACAGACCAGTGCACATAACAATGGAGACGCCATGACCAAATCCAAACAACACTGAGGTCAAGACTGAGACTAAGACTAAGACTTTACGACTGCGATATTAATCACTACTGTATTAGACCTATTTATTAGACCCAAGGCTTTTCTCAGGCAAGACTCATATTGACTGAGCTTGAGATTTAAGACTAAATCTAGATCTCTCATACCAAACCAGACCAAGGCTACTCATCCCGTCCAATACAAACAAGCAAAACGTGAGTCACTTTTTTCTGAATAGAAGAAAACAACTCTGCGGTGGGTTCTGCGATGGGTTATGTGGTGGGTTCTGCGATGGGTTCTGCGGTGGGTTCTGCGATGGTTTCTGCGGTGGGTTCTGCGGTGGGTTCGGTGGTGGGTTCTGTAGTGGGTTCTGCGATGGGTTCTGCGGTGGGTTCTGCGGTGGGTTCTGTGATGGGTTCTGCGATGGGTTCTGTGGTGGGTCTCTCTTCTCTTTTTTTGCTGAGTTTAACTGTGATCTTGTCTTTTGGGGTCTGTGTGTCTTTCGCTGTTGGTAGTGGTGTGTTATGTTTTTGCTCCTGTATTTCTCCATTGAGGGCGGAGTCGGCTTTAGGGGCGGGGTCACTGAGTGCGGTGGGTACTGTACTCGTAATGTTTATAATGGTGTGTGTATTGTCATCTGCTCCCGGCGTGGTGTGTGTCTCTGTGCTGGTGCTGTGTTCAGGGCCGACCTGTTCTAGTCGCGGCTGCGGTGTTTCGCTGCGGTTCTCTGTGGGCTCCGCCTCCCCGCTCTTCTCCAGCTGGCTGTCCTCGCGCCGCTGCCGCTGTTTCCCGGCCGTGTCGCCGCGCGAGCTCCCCGGCTGCACGGCTCCGTGTGGACAGCTCAGCCTCTTGTGTCCCACGTCCCCGCACTCAAAACACCTGAGCGGTTCCGTGGTGGCGAAGACGGTGTAGCCGCTGTCCCCCTCTTTACATTTAAAATTGACATTCAGTGTCTGATCTTCATTGTTTAAGACTATAAGCACTTGCCTGCGGAAGGACAGGATGTGCCGCATGTTGGAGCTCTTACACCCGAGCGGTGTCGCTCTCATGGGGCCGACGAACTTCCCGAACCGGGCAGCTCCTTTAATATCGCCTTGTCCTTTATGAACGGAGGCACGTTAGATATGACCACCCGCGCCGCGGGGGCAGACAGAGGGGCGACTTTAACCGCGGCTCCTCTCACACAGATTCCGCTCCGCGTCAGCGCGCTCGCGAGGTCGACCCTGTTCACCAACACCACCACGGCCTTGTTCATCCGGGAGGCAGAGTAGATGTTCTCACACCCGATCCGCTCCCCCACAGCAACCAGTACGTCCTCGATCGGCACACCGTCTTCGGGGACATATCGGACGCCATGCCGGAGAGACAAAGTCTCTAAACCGGCTTCAGAGGCCATGGTGCCCCGCCCGCTCTCTCTCTCACTGTAAACTTATATTTTTTTAAATGACGTTCACTAATTAAAGAAAACAGAGAGACAGAGAGAGAGAGACAGAGAGAGACACAGAGAGACAGAGAGAGAGAGAGACACAGAGAGAGAGAGAGAGAGACAGAGAGAGAGACAGAGAGAGAGAGACAGAGACAGAGAGAGACGGACAGAGAGAGAGAGAGACAGAGAGAGACACAGAGAGACAGAGAGAGAGAGAGACACAGAGAGACAGAGAGAGAGACAGAGAGACAGAGAGAGAGAGACACAGAGACAGAGAGAGACACAGAGAGACAGAGAGAGAGAGACAGAGAGAGAGAGAGAGAGAAAGAGAGAGAGAGACAGAGAGAGACACAGAGAGACAGAGAGAGAGACAGAGAGAGACACAGAGAGACAGAGAGAGAGAGACACAGAGAGACAGAGAGAGAGAGACAGAGAGAGAGACAGAGAGAGACACAGAGAGACAGAGAGAGACACAGAGAGACAGAGAGAGAGAGAGACAGAGAG